>PIJE02000102.1:4569-22441 GCA_002895965.2 Coryphaenoides rupestris | reverse complement strand
TTAGTTGCAGAGGCATGCTCGGGGACATCCGAACAACAGTGATGCATCACCGTGGATTTGGTAACTTTGTGGTGGCGAGAAAAAGTCTGAAGGTGAGAGTCTGCGCGTGATTAGAGCGGTTAAAACAAGGCCATCTCCCCGACAAGGGATCTCCCTTCAACTACGGAGGAACTTCACCGTCCAGTTACCGGGTCCACCGTTTTCTCCAAACTGGATCTCCGCCAGGGTTACCCTCCAGTGCCTACCTATACTCTGATATGCCGCCAACCTCACTGCGTTTTATCACCCACAAAAGGGGTCTTTCGTTGATACAGCGCCCAGGCTTTTGGTTTACTCTGCCCCAGCTGCTTCAAAAATAATGGCCTTCCATCTTCGCTTGGATCCACGGGTGGCCATCTTACCCATGTGACATTGTGGTCACGGTGGCCCTGCAAGAGCCACATCGAGTGCTAACCACTATGTTATTTCATGTGTGCCAAGCACACCTCACACTCAAACGGCGAATGATAGTGTGTATTTGCCGCCTCCAGCCATTGAGTTTGTAGGGTCCGCCTCTCACTGACGGCACATACCCTCTTATCTACTTCGAAACACGGCCGGCCATCACCGTGTCCCGGAGCCACCTCAGCGCTCAGGTGGCCTCTTCTCGTGGCTATACTATCGTTACTATCTCGTTTCGCTGTGCCACAGTACTCATCCACAACGCGCCCTGCTTGAAAACTGTTTGAAAACAGGACGAGCCTGGTTTGGACGCCTCTGCTCTCGGACGATGTGCGTCTCTCTTGAAGTCCCACTTCACCTCGTCCACCAGTTTAGCACACTTGACCCTGGCAGGCCCCACCACTCGTCACATGAGATGCTTCTCGCTTTGGCATCGCGCGTGATGTCCCAGCTTGCAAGGTGGGTGAGAGGCCGATAGCCTTTGTCCTTCGAGCCTCAGCTCTCTACGGAAACAGAGGTACTCATCTGGCGGGAGCGGGAGGCTTTAGCATGGCTTCTGCTTACCCTCTGGCTTGTGAACGCTGGCACATGTACCTTTATGGACGGGCATTCACGTTGAGGACAGATCACCAGGCCCTCACTACCCTTCTGGCCACGTCAGGCACCAGTCACAAACCACTACGTCTCCACCGTTGGGCTGACCGACTGCAGCAGTAACAACTACCGCCTGCAGTTCACACCGGGCCGGACAATGTGGTGGCCGATGCTGTCACGTGCAATCCCCAACCCACCCATAGGCCCAACTCTGGCCCCCGGACGGGACTCAGCTGAGCATGATCTCGTGCAGCTCCTCCACACGCCCCTTCAGGGGACTCAGGCTTCGGTCCACCCAGTTGGAGCCACAGTCGCCACACGCCAGAGCCTGATGAAAGACCGGTTCGATAGGGCTCGACGTGTTAGGCCACCGGCCATCGCTGTCTCGGATTGGGTCAGGATCCAACGGCCCCACCGCAACAACAAACTCCAGACGTTTTGGTCGGACCCCGTTCAGGTTGACCAACAGCTTGGCCCGGCTTCATTCAGGCTCGCCGACGGCACTCGATGGCATGCTAGTCGCCTGCGTAAGGTGCGGGCCCCCCCTTGCCCAGGGTTGGGTGTGCCTGCCGCTACAGTCCTGCCGGCTGCACGGTTCGAGGTCGCAGCGACCCCAGCCCCTCAGGCACAGCCCGGAGTTCCACCGCCAGCTGTCGTTGTTGCACCAGAGGGCCGCCCGGCACGGGCACACACTAGGCCCGGGCACCTGAGGGACTTTGTGACTGAGTACCACACCTAGGTTGTGTGAGGGGGGGGAAATGTTACGTCTGGTCGTTCACAGACAGGCTGTTCGGTTAGGGACTGTTCACGACAGTCCACTGTCTCGCTTTACGGACTGTCGGGTCCGCTTCACGTGTTCTGGGTTCTGATGTATGTGTGGTAAAATAAATGGAGAAGCACAATCTCCGACTTGAGATACAGTAGTCGACTCCGTCATTCTACGGACATAACGTTGGTGACCTAAATATTGAGTTTGTAAAAATTGTTCATTACGTAAGAAGTTGATTTCTATGGCAGATGCTTGCAATCTTACACAGGTTATGACTCAACCTACAATAATTTGTACAATCATTGGTGGTGTTACTAACCCAACCTGTATTAATCATATTTTCACTAACATACATGAGCTGTGTTCACAGGCAGTATCATCGGCTGTGGGATGCAATGACCATAATTTGATTGCTTTAACAAGAAAATCTAAAATGCCCGAGTGGAGTAAGGATTGTTTACCGCAGTTTCATATAAAAGATTTAATTATCTGTTTCACTCTTTTTTCTTTTTTCATTTATTCAGTTTATTTGTCATCTGTAGTCCCTGGCCAGGTGTGAAGTCGGCAGCTGTAAGGCTGTAAGGCTGGGTTTGTTGAAGATGTTAATGATTTACAGTGGTCTGATGTTTGTCAGGAAAATGATGTAAACATTGCTTTGAAAGATTTCATGGACAAATTAGTGGGGTAGGTGGATGCGCATGCTACACTTAGAAAAAGGTCTGTAAAGAGCAGTAGTGCACCATGGATTGATGATGAGTTGAGATCTTTAATGCTTCAAAGGGATAAAGCCAAAGTAGCTGCTAATAAATCAGGGTGCTCTTTAGATCAAAGTTTTTATTGTAAACTGAGAAATACGGTTACCAAATTAAATTACAACAAAAATATTTGAAACAAAAAAATAGCAGCTCCATAAATGATAGTAAACAATAATGTACAACTTGAAATTAAATGATGTGTAAGAAGCCACGCAATTCTCAAAAGTATGTGGAATGTGCAGGTCAGTTCATCACCAGGGCATATGATGTAGCTAATTCATTTAACAACTTCTTTATCAACAAAGTAGACAGCTTAAGAGCTGGCATGCAATTACATGTCAATTTAACATGCATGCAGGAATAAAACATGTTGTTTTGCATTTGATAAGGTTAACCAAGATGCAGTTGAACAGATGTTGCTCTCTCTCTCAGATGACACATTATTATTATTATTATGACACAAGATATCCTTGATGGAAAAAGTATTCAAAGTTCAACTAGGCTGCTTTCTAAACCAATATGTCACATTGGATGTCTAGTCAGTGGGACCTGCCCAGAGCTATGGAAAGTGTCGAAAATAATACCCTTACCCAAAGATGGAAAAGCAGGTTTTACTGGCTCCAATTGTAGACCTATTAGCATACTCCCTGTGCTAAGTAAGATACTTGAGAAGATAAGATTTTTTCAATAAAATTTTACATTATTTTAGTAGAAATGGACTACTTACAAAAGTACAGCATGTTTATAAACCAGGGCACTACTATCACTGCATTAGTACACATGACTGATAAATGGTTGACATGGATGCCAGGAAACTAGTTGGAGCTGTGCTCCTGGATTTTACTGCAGCTTTTGATGTTATTGATCACAGTATTCTTATTGCCAAGCTCAAATGTTATGGTTTTTCAGCTTTAGCGCTTGCTTGGATGAAGAGTTAACTCTCTGGCAGAACACAGCGAGTATTTTTTAATGGCAGCTTTTCTGACAGCAAAAAAATATCCTGCGATGTTCCACAAGGGGAGTTGCTTGGGTCCATTTTTATTTAAAATTTCCATGAATGATTTACCATATGTTGTTAAAATGCTGATGTAGTTATGTGTGCTGTTGACTCATCTCTGTTCTGTGCATCACCAACTTTCATGGAGCTGAGAGGGAATCTACATGTTGTGGCGCATAGCATTATTAAATGGGTGAGAATGAACAAATTAGTACTAAATATTGACAAAAGTAAATGTAATGTATTTGGTAGTAGGAATGTTCTTGCCAACTCCGCTATTTGTCTATAGACCCTCAACACGGGAGCCCCTCAGGGATGCGTGTTGAGCCCTCTCCTCTACTCCTTGTACACCCACGACTGCATGGCTATGCACACAACTAAGCATAGCAATAGAATAATAAACAATAGAGTAATAAACAATAAAATAATAAGATAAAATAATAAATTTACAAATGTACAGTGAATAAGCCTAAGTCTAAAAAGAAGTCAATAAAAATAGAGAAAAGTTAAAAGGGCAGATGATCACACAGAGCAACTCTGGCAGACAGCCGCCTGGGACGGCGCCAGAAGTGAGAATAATGTATTGTGGCAGACGGCCACTGAGGGGCCGACCAGGCAAGGTGGACCATGGTCGGGGGAACCGCAGTTCCCCATTCGGCCCCCAGAGGGAGCCAGAGAGACCAGGAAGTGGAGAGAGGCGATCAGCCTTATTGAAGGTGGCTGCGCCTCGTTGGGGGAACTCGGCGGCGGCCAATCAGGGGCCTGGCTGCGGCCAATAAATGGGAGAGGACCTGGGTGGTGTAGGGAGTCGAGGAGAGAGAGAAAGGAGAGCTGGAAGTGGTGGCGTTGGAAGTGGTGGCGTTGGAAGGTGGGTGGGCGTTGGAAGTGGGAGAGAAGCAAGTAGCGGAAGGGGAAGAGGAAGAGTGCAGCAAACGACTGAGTGAGTTGAAGAAAGACCGAAGTGGCTGTGTGCCCTAGACTTTGGATTGTCGGAGAACCCTGTTGTTGTGTGCTGAACCCCTGGACCGCCTGAGAACCCGCCCCATGAACGAACCCCGCCTGGCTGACTACCCGACCCATCGCCGAACCCCGCTCTACCTGAGGACCCGTCCCGCACGGACTAAAGGACTAACCCCTATAAGTACCCTGCACTTCTCCTTCCCCTGTATGTTAAATAAACCCGGTTTGCCTTATATTCTGGTGTGGACAGTGGATTCATTAGGTTCAGTCGTGGACACACTCACATATGGTGGAGAATGCGGGCATAGAACTAAAGACAGACTGAAATTAATAAATCAACCCCCCACCATGGATATAGAGGCGCTTCTGAATAAATGGCAGTATGTGGACCTGGACGACGATCCCCCTGTGAAAACCAGCCGGCAGAAGAAGAAAGCTGCCAAAAAGCAGAGGGCTGGGGCTGCTGCCGGGACGGGCCCACAAGTCCAGGAGAAGGCCATCTCCCTCCAGGAGGAGGACGACCTGACCAGGGAGCTGGTACGGCAGCTACGCCATGAGCTCCAGGTCGAGAAGGAGAAGATGGGCCAGATGGAAGCCATGGTGAAGGAGTGGTGGGCCATGCAGGCTAAAACCCAGAGGGGATACCAGGACCTGGAGGCCATGCAGGCTAAAACCCAGAGGGGATACCAGGTGCTGGTGGACCTGCGGCTTGAAAAGGAGAGCATGCAGCTGCAGGAGAGCCAGAAGAAGGTGCAGGAGTTGTGCACCGAAAGGGACTTCCTGTCGGGGCAGCTGACGGCAGCCGGCCAGCGAGAGCAGCAGGCCCTGGAGCAGGCGGAAGGGCTCCAGGCCCAGCTGACGGCGGAGAAGGCCCAGCTGAAGGCCGCAGCCCAGCGGACGGCCGAGCAGGCCGAAGAGCTCCAGGCCCAGCTGAAGGCCGCAGCCCAGCAAGAGCAGCAGGCACTGGAGCAGGCGGAAGGGCTCCAGGCCCAGCTGACGGCGGAGAAGGCCCAGCTGAAGGCCGCAGCCCAGCGGACGGCCGAGCAGGCCGAAGAGCTCCAGGCCCAGCTGACGGCGGAGCAGGCCCAGAGGACTGCCGCCGGCCAGCGAGAGCAGCAGGCCCTGGAGAAGGCCGAAGAGCTCCAGGCCCAGCTGGCAGCGGAGCAGGCCCAGAGGACTGCCGCCGGCCAGCGAGAGCAGCAGGCCCTGGAGAAGGCCGAAGAGCTCCAGGCCCAGCTGACGGCGGAGCAGGCCCAGCTGATCGAGAGGAGGCGTCCCAGAGAGGGCCATTAGAGAACGGGTCCACCCGGCGAGGGGAGAGACGCCCCAGGGGACAGGGTCACCCTGGGCCCCGCAGCCGACGTGGCCCCACTGGCGAAGCCCCAGGCGTCAGGAGAGATGCCTCGAGGGGCTGAGCCGCCCCTCCCTCCGGGTCGGAGCTGAGGGGGAGGGTATGTGGCAGACGGCCACTGAGGGGCCGACCAGGCAAGGTGGACCATGGTCGGGGGAACCGCAGTTCCCCATTCGGCCCCCAGAGGGAGCCAGAGAGACCAGGAAGTGGAGAGAGGCGATCAGCCTTATTGAAGGTGGCTGCGCCTCGTTGGGGGAACTCGGCGGCGGCCAATCAGGGGCCTGGCTGCGGCCAATAAATGGGAGAGGACCTGGGTGGTGTAGGGAGTCGAGGAGAGAGAGAAAGGAGTAGCGGAAGGGGGAGAGGAAGAGGAAGAGTGCAGCAAACGACTGAGTGAGTTGAAGAAAGACCGAAGTGGCTGTGTGCCCTAGACTTTGGATTGTCGGAGAACCCTGTTGTGTGCTGAACCCCTGGACCGCCTGAGAACCCGCCCCGTGAACGAACCCCGCCTGGCTGACTACCCGACCCATCGCCGAACCCCGCTCTACCTGAGGACCCGTCTCCGTGTACCGACCCCTGCTAACGGACCACGACTACCCGCACGGACTAAAGGACTAACCCCTATAAGTACCCTGCACTTCCCCTTCCCCTGTATGTTAAATAAACCCGGTTTGCCTTATATTCTGGTGTGGACAGTGGATTCATTAGGTTCAGTCGTGGACAACGGAGTGTGCCACAGTATGTAGAATAATGTTACTTAAGAGTTTTGGCTTGGTGTGTTGTTGTTTTTTGTTGTTGTTTCATTCATACTGTGTGATTTTAATTGTTTGTTTTATTTGTTATTGTTTTTGTGTGGACCACAGGAAGACTAGCAACCACTTTGCGGAATCCAAATAACGAATAAGAAATACTGGGGGTGCGCGAGCTGCCTCTAGGAGGTGCGCGAGAGGAAAAATTTAATTGTGGTCTCATGGTGTAATAATTTCCAAAAAAATGTAAGTGGGATTTTTCACAAAATAAAAATAAGATTTAAATGTATAATTAAAAACGTACAATTTAATAAATAAATGTACCCGAAATGCACTTAAGCTCCTGCCGCCAGATTGTCTTTTACGTACACACTAGCTCCCACACACTCCCTCTCTCTCTCTCTCTCTTGCTGCAGGCTGAGCCACTTGCGCTGCACGTGAAAATCCTCAAATGGACTCCTCCTTTTTTATCCATGTCTGTTTCTGATCCTATGCATGTGCCACTCTTTGTTCTTTACGTGGTGGATCGTGATGTGTAACTTTATTGTAATTTGATTCAGATTAATGGTGTTCTAATTTCCGTAACCGCTATGTATGGTTAATTGTAAATTAAATGTGATGCAGTCTGCCTCTGAGCCTGTGCGTGTGTCCTCGCCATCCTCTTTAAAAGTGACGCCTTGTGTAACTGAAATGTATTGAAACTTTGTTGCAGTGTTTCAGTTTCATTCGAATGTGAGAGCGCATTGTTGCAATCTCTTGATTATTTAGTTACGTGTGTTCTGATCATGTGTTCATGATTAAAGATGATGCATTTAAAGAGGCTATAAATAGGCTCTGTAGCAGGTTTTTTTTAAGGTGTGGGGGATTGGGGGTGCGTGAACCCGGTCGGGATGTAGAAGGGGGTGCGTGGTATAAAAAGTTTGGGAACTGCTGAATTAGATAATTAAACATTTAAAGGGGAATTTCACTTTAAAACACTTCATTTTCATACCTAACTGGGCTTCTGTCTGCACCCCAGACTGTTTTAGGTTGCTTGCTTCGATATTTGATAACCATGTATGCAAATGCCCCCACACCCCATAGAAGCCCATTCAACATCAAACTCCACATTACACGAATTGTAAACACACGTCCTTGTTTCTGATGACTTATATTGTCCTTCTAATGGACATCATCAGTCACCAACCTGGGTGTCAAAATGGACCCTCACTTCACCTTTGAGGCTCACATTAAACAGCTGTGCAAGACCTCTTTCTACCACCTCAGGAACATTGCCAAACTCCGTCCCACACTCACTCTGGCAGATGCGGAAAAGCTAAAAAACCCACCTTTTTAGTAGAACTTTTATCTAGATCCTGATAGGTTGTTTTTTTTTGTTCGTAGTATTCAATGATTTTTAACTTGTAGCACTTTGAGATTGCCAAATGTAAAGTGCAATACAAATAAAATGTATTATTATTATTATTATTAATCGGGCTGAGTGGCTTACTGTTGCAATCATGTTTGTCTGTGATGGATGTCTGCAGTAACAGAGACAGCTTAGACAGCTTGCTGACTGTTGTTATGGAGTTGCCACCATCCATTTATTATATAGTAGCAAGTAGCAATACAACACGATTGACAACCAAATGTTGTCACATATAAGTCGTGCAATGATATGGATTCTCAAGTTTGACACAAAACTGCCTCGTTCTACTTCCAAAAAAACTGCAAATGTTGACATGTTCATTAGAAAGACAATGTAAGTCATGAGAAGCAGGGACGTTTTTACAATTAGTCTAACATGGAGTTGATGTTGAATGGGCTTCTATGGTTATCAAATATCTCAATATTCAAACAAGCAACATAAAAGGTGTCTGGGGTGCAGACAGAAGCCTGGATAAATGTGAAAATTAGTTAATAAGTAATTAATTAATAAGTGAAATTCCTCTCTAAATGACAAATTAGAACGTGATATATGATCACCAAATGCATTTAGTTCAATAATCGAAAATGTATTGTGGCTTAATGATAGAATATAAAAAACTATTTTGAAAAAAGATAAATAACACTTCATAATAACTTTCACTAATATGACATTAAGCTTTTTTTACAACATAGTAACAAATCCAATATAAATGTTGAGCTAATATCATTAATCATAATGAACTAATCAGTTTCTAACATCTATAATCAGTCATTTGTAAATTCAATGAATATTGGTAATATCAAAAAGGTGCTGTAGGTAGGCGCATTCAGCCCCCACAAAACACAAAATGTTTAGTTCAATCGAAAGAGTGGTGGGTTAAATGCCCTGTTATGTTACTCAAGCGTTTGCAACTGCTGAGAAGGCCATTGTTTGCATTTTTTCAAAAGTATTTTCGAAGGCTGTGTTTCTATATATAAGTCGCTGCTGCTTGGGTAACACCTCTGACACGGCCACCAAATGTGAGAAAACGTCCCCAAACTCGTTACGCACCTTCAAGGAAATATGTCTTTCAAAGTGGATTGAACTTGCCCCTGGTAACATTTAACAGATATAATTTGAGTGTCATTTGTTGGAAGTGCCATATAAAATTGTTTTCTGCACAATTAGGGGATCGCTTCCGTGATTGGTTCAGGGAAACGATCTTGCTCGTCAATCACAGACGCATAAATACAACACAAAGTCAGAGAAACAAAGGGAAGGAGGGAGCAAGTTTTAAATTTCGCTCTTCTACTCTTTTGTTTTCTCTCTCTCTCTCTTTAAGACTCTTGATTCTGATCTATAGCAGCTATAAGTGATCACCTCATAGTATAGAGCAAGGTTCCGTCCTCCATGATCCTCAGCAGCTTGTTGGGCATGGTCATGTTGTGAGCCACAGACTTTTTGCCATTGTGGAAAAAGGTATCAGGGGTCCAGATTTTGCTGGCCATCAGGTTGTTGAGGCGTAGGATGTCCATCGGCCCGTGGAACTTTAGCCTCTCATCCTTCCAGCTCTGGCGGAAGAATACGTCTACTGTGTACTCCTGTCAGAATAGAAAGAAGTAAGATGAGAAGAACGAAAGTATCGTTAAGCCTACTCTGGAAGAGATTGGACATGTGCCGTGGTGGATTTCATTCAAATTTCATGCATGAAATACAAAAACCTCTCAGAAAATCCTATGACACAAGACATCTAGATGCAAGATGGCGGGGTTGTGTCTAGTTGCCGTTGTGGTAGTTCTGCTGAGAGGTGTGTTTTTTTTTGTATTTGTATTTTTTTTCAACATCTTATTTGTACAAATACATCAACACTAATAACATACAAGTGATATAAACTCCTGGACATTAAACTTGGTCTACAACAAAGTTTCTCTGATACATTTGCCATCAATACTGAGTGTCCGGCGGGGGTTTCGTACGAGCAATCGTTCTTCCGGCAAATGGAGAAGGATACACAGAGGGAAACGGAGCAGGGTTCGACACAGGCTAAGAGTCCAGGCCCATCGTCCACCTCTGCCCAGCATCCTTCTAGCCAATGTCCAGTCTCTGGAAAATAGTTAGATGATGTTAGGGCGAGCATTTGATTCCAATGGGACATAAGTGACTCTAACGTCTTTTGTCTGATGGAAACATGGCGGAGGCCGCTGGTGCCGTATCAAGTAATTTCCCCAACACGGTCCTTCTCTGTTTTCCGAGGGAACAATGAGCGACAGAAGAGTCTGGTAAATCCAAGGATGGAGGTGTTTGCTTCATGACCAACAACAAGTGGTGCAACCCTAAGGATATTAAGACTCTCTCTCGCTCCTGCTTGCGAACCTGGAGCATCTGACGATCTCTTGCCATTCTATATTCCCCGGGAGTTCAGCACGGTCATACATACAGCCGTCTACATCCCACCACAAGCGGATAACGACATGGCACTATCAAGACCTACATTATGTGCTATGTAGGTACCAGATCCAACATCCTGACACGGCTGTGGTGGTGGTGGGGGACTTTATTAGAGCCAATCTAAAGAAAGTCATGCCGAACTTCCATCAGCACATTACATGTGCTACCAGGGAAAAAATAAGTTTGGACCACTGCTATACACCATACAAGAGAGGCTACAAGGCTGCCTCTCTTCGTCTGTTTGGCAAGTCAGACCCTGGCGCCATTTTCCTGCTGCCGGAATATAAACAAAGGATACTACTGAAGGCGATAGTGACGAGGGAAGTAAAGCGGTGGTCTGACCAATAAGAGGCCGATCTTCAGGATGCCCTGAGTTCCTATCCAGTTCCAGTCAACAAGTTTAAGGACGTAGTGACGAGCTTCATAGCAACGTTAGTGGACACCATCGTCCCCACGGTTAAATTTAGGTCCTTTCCAAATCAAAAACCAATGGCTAATCGGATCCATCCATGACACCCTGAATTCCCACAGTGCTGCCTACAACTGCCTTGTACCCAGAAATATGGATGAATACAAAGCGGCGTCCTACGGACTCCGGTGAGCGGAGAAGAATGCTAAGAGGAGGTACAGAGACAGAGTGGAGTCGCAGATGGAGCAGCGCGACACCAGACGCCTATGGCAGGGGCTACGGACTACTGGGGCAGGACCCCCTCAACTGTGAGTGCCAACACATCCATAGCGGACGATCTGAACTTCTATTCTCGGTTCGCCGCTAGCAGGACTGTAGCTGAAATGACTTCCATTGTAAGATCGTGCCTAATAAGTACAGTAAAAAAGTAAAAAGTGACAAGTAAGAGTAGCAATACTTGGCTGTTGGTGCAAAAATGTAGTAAAAGTGTCCATGTGCAGTACAGTCATATTCTATATAATAGCACAAAAATAGTAATTAGTAAATTGAAGCAGCAACAGTGACCAGTGCCCTACAGTACAATGAGAGTGCCTGCATGCTATGAGCACACTCTCTATGTGACCGAGCACGACGTGAGGAGTGCTCTGATGATGAACACCAGGAAAGCTGAAGACCTGTGCTAACCAGTTAGCTCCAGCGTTCACCAAGTGGTCCACTATTGTCCCTGTACCCAAGACTGCCTCTCCAGCATGTCTGAATTACTACTAACCGGTGGCCGTCACCCCGGTGGTCACCCCGGTGGTCATGAAATGTTTTGAGAGGGTGATCAAGAACTACATATGCACCTTCCGCGGGGTCTCCTTACGGAGTAAAAGAACCCCAATTAAAAACATGTGAAGATCGCCTCTCCTGTCCACATCCCTGACCAAGATGTGGACGTAAAACCTGGAGCTGTTGGTCCCCGGGCGCCGTCAGAATGGCTGCCCACTGCTCCTGGCTGCTCCTGGAGGGGCAGCAGGATGGGTCAAATGCAGAGGACGCATTTCCACTGGCCACCCTCCCTGCATGCACGTGTGTGTGTTTGGCAGCCGCCACTTCCCGCTGTGTGTTGTGTGACCAATATGTGTGGATTAATAAAGATCTTCTTCTTCTTCTTCTTACCTCCCTCCATGGACCCGCTGCAGTACGCCTACTGGCCAAATAGATCCAAAGACGATGCTGTCTCCCAGATACTGCAAAGCTCCCTCTCTCATCTTGACAGTCAGAAGGGGGGTGTGTGAGACTGCTGTTCATTGACTATCGTTCAGCTTTCAACACGATACTCCCCACCAGACTGGCTGGCAAACTGATTGAACTGGATCTGAACACACCCCTGTACGCCTGGACCCTGGACTTCGTGACTGCCAGGCCTCAAGTGGTCAGGGTGGGCAGACACACCTCCAAACCCCTCACCCTGAAGACAGGATCCCCCGCAGGGTTGCGTCATCAGCCGCCTACTGTACTCCCTGTACACACATGACTGTGTGGCCAGGTTCAGTTCCAACACCATCGTCAAGTTTGCGGATGACACAGCGGTGGTGGGCCTGACCTCCACTAACAATGAGAAGGCATACCTAGTTGCTAGCCTGTCACTCTGGTGCCAGGACAACAGCCTCATGCTGAATGTCTCCAAAACTAAGGAGCTGATTGTGGACTTTAGAAGGACAGAACAAAATCAGAGGGCCTACACACCACTGGGGAATAATGGGACTGCTGTGGAGAGAGTGAGCAGCTACAGGTACCTGGAGTCCACATCACAGAGGATCTGACTTGGATGACACTCTGGTGAGGAAGGCAAAGCAGCGCCTCTACCACCTCAGGCAGCTGAGGAAATTTTGAGTCTCCCACAGGATCCTTCAGACCTTCTACGCTGGTGCGGTGGAGAACATCCTGACAGAAAGCATCACTGCCTGGTTCGGCAACAGCTCCTCTCAGGACAGAAGGGCTCTGCGGAGGGTAGTGCGTTGGGTTGAATGCACTATTGGCATGACACTCCCCAACCTGCAGGACCTGTACTCCAACAACAAACTGTTCCAGCTGCTGTGGTCAGGTAAGCACCTCCACAATCATGCTGCTAGAACAGAGACTAAAACTGAGTTTCTTTCCACAGGCCATCCGGACTGTGAACTCTGACCTCACCAGGGCCCCCTCACTGCCCCTCCAATGCACACACTCACACACACATGCACACATAGTTAGTACACAGTACATACACTCATAGTTTTACGACATAACTTATTACAGAACTTATGACATACATACATGCAAATCAGTGTTAATTTCGAAAAATACGAAAAATATGCGTTAACAAACTTTTTCCCATGACTAAGACGTGACGATGACGTGACGAAAACGGATCTTGGAAAATAAAAACTGTGACTAAATCTATTTTTACTTTCGTTGACGAGACGAGACGAAAATGTTAGTGGTGGATGAACAGACATTCAAAATTTAATGAATTATTTTTTCAAAACTTGCATGCACGACATGCCCCCTCCCCTGTTGCCTGTATCCGTCCTCCGCTCCCAGACATGCAAGTGACGCCCTAACAAATGTTATATGATGGCTCAAGTTCCAGCACTCGGTACTGGAAGAAAAAGAAGAATAGATATCTGGACACACTTTAATTATAACTTGACAGAAAATAAAACACAATGCACTGCAATAACGGGGAGAAACCATGTGGCTTCAAAATAGGTGGGAAGAACACAACAAACCTCAAGAGCCACCTGAAAGCACACCACCCTGCAATTTATGCCACGGTAAGTTAGCTAGTAACTGTCAAAGATAACTAGCTAATGTTAATTATCGATTAACTATCGAATAATTATCGATTGAAGCCTCCCGTTAGCCTTGGCAAATGATCGCGCCAAAACTTTTAGCTATCTAGCTAACGATGAGGTAGCTAAGTTAAACTAGCTATCGATAGCTAGTTAGTAAACTCATTGCAGAGTGGACTATAGGACAGGCCACGCATGACATTAATCAAGAAAAAATAAATGAATATGTGATTGGTTTACAATCACAATCACTAACCCTAACCCTAATCCTTGTCTATTTTTGCAATTGTTATTATCATTGGCACCGCTTTCCACTGTCAAAACTAGCTGTCTAGCTAAATCTGTTGGTTATCAGATTGCACAGCAATTCATATTGAGGATATGTGGTTGATTTAGCTCTAAGACCAGGTAGGCATAGTAGTTGTATTGTACTATCATATCATTTTAATCAAAATCTAGACTTGATATTGTCTTATATTTGAATGATAATACTGTTAATTAAGTATTGCCTTAAAATGATTATTTACATTTCATTAATTGGATTTCAGCTGTAGGCATATCTAGGAGATCTGTATATATCTGAGAGACTAATTGTATCCACAATTTTTTCACCTAGATCCCAGACACAACAAGAACAAGAACTCAAAAACAGCAACCTGATTCAGAGAGGACAGCGTCAACTATCCAAAAAGCGTTCTTCTCTTCAGCATCAAACTATAAAGCCGACTCGGTGGAACAACATACTGAAGAAGAGGCGATCACCCAGTGGATTGGACGCACTGGCCTACCTGCCCGCTCGGTTGAGGACGAAGACTTCGTACAAATGATGAGACCATCGATAAGAGGCTGACCATACCCAAAAAAAATAAGCAATTTAGTTGACAAGCTTTACAATGCCGAAAGACAGAAATTCAAAGACAGACTCGCCGCAACGCGCAAAATAGCAATTGGGCTGGACATATGGACGAAAAAAGGGCTAACAGCAGCATTCCTTGCCATTAGTGCATGCTACTTTTGCACTCAGCAGAACAAACACATACCGTTGAGACTTGAGCAGATCTCCCACCCACACACTGCAGAGTGTATAAAGACATGTGTCGACCAATGCACAGAGGACTGGGGAATACCAAAAGACAAAATTCTGACTGTGATAACGGATAACGGGAGCAACATGGTTGCAGCATTCAAGAATGAAGAAGATGATGATCCCAGCTCTGAGGAGGAAGAAGCCCAGAACAGTGATGGAGAATCTGAGGAGGGTGAAGAAGAGCAAAGGTAAATTATTTTAGTTTGTAGCTGTTTTAGTAGCAGGCTAGATAATGTCTGTCATTGTGCTATGTTTGGTTATTTATCTCTATGGCGTTATGATGTGTGTTTATACATTGTATATTGTGATTGCATTGTGTTGCTCATGGCAATTGAATTTCCCTTGGATGATTAATATAGTGCCTGTCTTCTCTCTATGTCTGTCTGTCTGTCTGTCTGTCTTATCTATCCAGGTACGGAGCCATAAAGAGGACCCCCTGCATTGTACATACGCTGCAACTCGTTGTGAACATGATCCAGAAGGAACTAAGTGTCAAACGACTCCTTGACAAAGTTCGAGTACTTGTCAGGCTCTTCCGCAAGTCGTCTTTAGCAACTGAGTGACTGCTCCAGCTGTGTGGACTTACTCTGGTCAAAGACTGCTTCACTAGATGGTCCAGTTCATACCTTATGATCTCGAAGTGAAGGACTCAATTGTCCAGGTTGCTGAAAGGATGGACTGGGACTGTCTCCTGCTGAGTGAGTGGCAGAAGCTGGCTGCTCTCAGAGACCTCCCCTTCGCAGAGCATACCAAGATGCTACAGAGTGACACCATGTCCCTATCCCTGGTGGTGCCCGCCCTCTTGGACCTGAGTGCTCACCTGTCCGAGTTCCCCCAGGTCACTGGCTACAGGGACCTAGCTGTCCTGGCACAAAAGATGAAGGCAAAAGATGAAGACGAAGCCCTCATTGAAAATGATGACGAACAAATTCAGGAGCTTCTGAGAAGAGCAGAACACTACATTGCTCAAACTGTATCACCACGGGAGGAGGATGATGCATATGAGGAGGAAGAAGAGAGAAGGGAGGCACCAGAGACAACCCCATCTTCAAAGCGACCAAGATTTAGATTCCTGTCAAGTGCAAGGCGGCCATTTAGACCAAAGCCCTGTGTCAGGCAAGAGATACAGAAATTCAAGGAGCAGCTTTCTCAACAAAGAGAGTGCTATTGACTTTTGGGCTGCACAGGGTTCTACTGTGTACCAGACCCTAAAACCTCTTGCCTTTGACCTTCTGGCAATGCCAGCATCTCAAGCATTTGCTGAGCAAGTTTTTAGCATTACAGGCGACCTCACTCGTGGTCGTCTGAAATAGAGCAAGGCTCGTTTTAGAGAGAAGTGCTTTCCTCAAACTGAATCGGTAGCCTCATTCTGCTGACTCGAGGTGGTGGGTAATGCTGCTGTTGAGACTGCTCTCTCTGATTGTTAAAGCACTCTGCTTTACCACTTTTTTTGTGTGTGATTTAAACAGAACAGTGTAACAGCTTATGTCTTGTACACAAACATATACACACACATCCATGCACACATACACAAACAACAAGCACACACACATACACGCACACACACATACTCACGCACACATACACACACAAAACGTATTTTTTGTACGTACGCAGTATACATATAAACATGTATCATGCACACAAGCACACGCAATCTGTTAAAAGTTTGAGATATGTGTGATGGGTTTTATGTTTATATGTGTTATGTTTTATGTGTCAGAAAATAAATAGACCGACTGTAGTCAAAGAAAGAATGTTTCGGTTCTTCTTGTTGGAAACGGAGATACAGACAGAGATACAGAGATTTGCCCATTTATGTGTTAGATAACTCATCCCTTCCTCCTACATACGTCACATCCTATAAACCTATCCTGGGAGGGATATCTAATGGACAACTTAAGTACTGCAAGCTACACTATTATGCAGTTGTAGACACAACACAGGGGGTCCCTGGGCCTGAGAAGGGAAGGAAAGGAGTTTAATGTGACTATAAGATGTACTATTAAATCTGACTAAAACTAGACTAAAATGTAATGAGTTTTCGTCGACGAAAACTAGACTAAAACTAAGAAGGATAAAAATGACTAAAATGTGACTAAAACTAATATGCATTTTCGTCTAAAGACTAAGACTAAGACTAAATCTAAAATAGCTGCCAAAATTAACACTGATGCAAATATACATGGTTTGTACTCACTTTATTCCATAATTTGTTAATTTTTTTGTTCTTTATATTGTCTTACTGTTTTTATGCCTATTTGTTGATATTTGTCATTCTTACTGCTCTTTTGTTCCAATTTGTGTTATTTGGATTGTATTGTTCTTTTGCACATTCCGCTGGGTATGGCCACTATTTGATTTCACTGCACATATACAATAATATGTAATCAGCATTGATTTTACACTTACACACAAGTTAGAGTGTGTGTGTGTGTGTGCATGGGCATGAGTGGGTAACAGCTCAACTAGCGCAGAAGAAAAGACAGTGGTAAAGGGAAAGGGTCTGCCGCTACCTTGCTAAAAGGTAGCGGCATCAATTATGCATGGGGCTGTCTATCTTTCCTTTCTGAGGGCTAGCTGGCTGGAACCACAACATTTCCACCATAAGATCTGACCCTGTTGTTTCGGCTCTATATGGATGAATATTTAAGAGACTGGAAGTGCTGGGCATAGCGGATGTGTTATGGAAAAGCTTTTATGGTGGGCTAAAGAAGACTAGTGGGAAGACTAGAGTAGATGTGGGAAGAGACAATAAGTATGACAACATAAGAGACGGAGTAGGAGAAACCATGGAATAGAAAGATTGAAACACAAATAGCATAGAGATTTAGACTCCAGTATGTGTGTATGTGTATGTGTGCATGCATGTGTGTTGTGATGGGTACGTGTCCACTTGACTGAACATGTGCATAGAATATGAACACACAGTAAAAGTGTGTGTGTGTGTGTGTGTGTGCGTGCGTGCGTGCGTGCGTGCGTGCGTGCGTGCGTGCGTGCGTGCGTGCGTGCGTGATGTGCGTGTTGTGTTGGAAGTGGTTTGATGGTCTGCCAGTCTATGTCAGTGTGTGCGCGTGTATTTGTGTTATTTGCGTGCAAGAGTTGC
>PIJE02000101.1:741765-749265 GCA_002895965.2 Coryphaenoides rupestris | reverse complement strand
CCTTCACTGTGGGGATAGCATCAATTTCACTAACCGCTACTCAATATCACACACACACACACACACACACACACACATGTATGTACTGTATGTAAACCTTTATTTATACAGGGAGGGCCATTGAGAGCACGCTCTGTGTTTCAAGGACCCCCTGATTACAGCACAAGATAAAAACACATTCCAAACATTACAGTACAAAAACAAACATATAAAACAATATAAAATCACATGGAATTCACAGGTTCAAAATAACAACACGACTATGAGAAGCATGTGCAATCCCCACATAATGCATAATGATCGTTTAAGAGAGTCCTGCAGCCTATTCCATCTATCAGGAGCATACAAACTGAGAATGGAGATGCTTATGTGTGTATGCAGATGCGTTGCTTTCTGCTCCGTCCTGTCTCCAGAATACAGAGACACGTTCACAATGCACCCATTCAGAGTCTTCGGAATAGGCTGATGGGGGGGGAAAGGGCTTTTTAAGTGTTCATAGCTGTGTGGTGTAACATCCCCACCGCACGCAGGGAGCCTTGCAGAGAACTTCGGAAAGACAACACCCCCCAAGCCCCCCCCGCCTCCACTAGCTCCACCCCCAAGCCCACCCCCTCCACCCACCCAGCCGTGAGGGTAATGACAAAGTGATGGATGTCTGGATTCTGTCTGCTAAGCCCATGGGTGTTCCGGGTGGATGGTATGTGTGTGTGTGTGTGTGTGTGTGTGTGTGTGTGTGTGTGTGTGTGTGTGTGTGTGTTGTGCTTGTGGCGTGTGCACATGTTCATGATGTGTGTGTATGTACGCATGTATATGTGCGTGCAATTGGTGTGTGTGTGTGTGTGTGTGTGTGTGTATGCATGAATCATGTGCGTGGCCTTGGCGTGTGTGTGTGTGTGTGTGCACGTGCGCGTGCGTGCGTGCACCCAAGCGGCACCGGCGGCAGACCCAGCAGCTCTCCGCCTGACCCGGCAGAAGATGCGGGGGACTGATGAGCAAGCGGCTGACCCGGCTTACCTCACACCCAAGAGGGGTCAGAGGTCAAAGGTCATTGTCACTGCGGTGGAGCAGTAAGAGGACTCAGCGGAGAGATGATCTAGAGAGGGGTGCGGTGGACCGGAGCATAGCTGAGTGGAAGGGCTGGGGACAGAAAACAGGTCGCTATGAAAGACCACAAAGAGGCTTCCAGGAGATGGTCTGCAAAAAAAAGACTTGATTATGGTGCTTTGGGGGTGACTATCGGACAACGTTGTGTTCTATGTAATATAATGTCTCCGCAGACACCCCGGATAAAGAAAGACACACAATGGTGTCTCTGTCTGCTTGTCTTGCCCATCGGTCATGGAAGAGCAGGATTTAATGGTTGCTAATCTCAGCATGAGACAAATATAGACTCATGTCCTGCTATAGGGTAGCTGTAGTTTATATCAAGCCTCCCCCTTCCCTACCACCGCTACCCCACCCCCAACACCCCCCAAAGGTCACACACCAGGGCTGGAGTACTGGGGTCCGGTCTTGGCTCTCGACAACCGGCCCAAGGTCTCGGCCCAAGTCTTTCTGGGGTCTTAATGGGACTGGATTCACCAGTGACTCGATCAGGACTCGCACTTGACCGAGGGTGGTGTCGCCGTACACGCTCTCGACAGCCCTGTCACACACACACACACGCACACACACGCACACACGCACACCACACACCACACACACACACACCACCACACACGCACACACCAACACACACACACGCAACACACATCATCCAGCCGCGAACACCCACTTCACTTCTTCCGACACAGTACCTCTTTTTCCATGCCGTTAACGGAGATGGCTTCCCCTCTCTCTCTCTTACTGGCGCGCCTTTCCGAGAACCCCCCCCTCCCTCCACCACTCGGTTCCGGCCCCCACGCAGCCCTGTGGTTCCGCCCCCCACCCCACCCACCTCACCCTCGTCCAGGCCTTCCGAGAACCCCCCCCCCCCCCCCCCCCATGTGTCCCCGCCGGGAGCTTCCGCATCCCGGGCCAGACCAGTAATGAGGGGAACCACAAAGGCCCATTGATGATGGAGGGGGGGGGGTCCAGCGTAAGAAAGGGTTAGCACCAGCCGAAGAGCACCCCCAGAGCGGGCATCTGCTCGCCCCCGGGCCCTGCCTCCAGACAAAGGACCCGCCACTTGTGACCCAGATCTGAAAGGGCATGGTGGGGAGAGAGAGACGAGATGAGAGAGAGAGAGAGAGAGAGAGAGAGAGAGATAGGCAGAGAGAGAGGGAGAGACAGAAAGGGAATGGGCGGAGACTAGACAACCCAGAGAAGGTTAGAGAGTTATCCAAGAGTAAAACAAAAATACAGCGACAGTTACAACGTGTTAAACGTTAAGCAGTTAGTCTCCATGGCGATAAGTGTCTCATAAAGTTGTCTGCCCTCTTTTCTACTCCTCCTCCTCCTCCTCCTCCTCCTTCTGCTCCTCTCCTCCTCTTGCTACAAAGCAAGGACACGCCCCCGTCAAAAAACGGAACCCTCAGCTACCCCCCCCCCCCCATCCATTCCATCTACTCCATCCCTCCAATGGGATCCATAACTCAGGATTAGCAGAGAATAAAGGAAAGCACACTTGTTGTCGGAAGGCAAGGACCCCAAGTCCCAGAAATTCAATAATAAAACAGTGGAGATACGGCGAATAGGGAGGAGAGAGAGATGAGAGAGAGAGGAGACAGAGATAGACGTGAGTGTGTGTGGTTTGTGTGTGTAGTGTGTGTGTGTGGTGGTGTGTGCGTCATGTGTGTGGTGTGTGTGTGTTTCAGATAAGCTCTTCTCTCTAGGAGGAGCGGAGGGACATCTTCTCACACTGTAGATCTATGGAGGAGTGCTGAGTGATTGTATACAGCAGCAGGATTCATTTGGAGACATTGGCCCCCGGACTGTGGTTGTCCACGTTTGAGTGACCTGGAGCGGGGACGCTGCTCCTGCTCCTGCTGCTGTCGCCACGGAGCCGACGGGGACCAGGCCTGTGGTGGACTGTTGAAAACCCCACCATGGATCCGTCCTCTGGGGAGTCTGGGAGTTTGGTTCTGTCTACGCCTCTGGCGGCGGCGTAATTGTTCTCTGCGAACACACACACCAACGTCTCTGCTGTCATCGTCCTGCGATAACACCTCCAACATCACAGAGAGAGAGAGAGAGAGAGATAAAGGGACATTAACCAGGCCTGTGTCTGAGTGAGACCCAGGTTCTGGGGGCACAGCAAGGGGGGGGGTGCAAGGTGCTGTGGTGGTGGTACTGGTGGTGGTGGTGGTGGTGGGAACGGTGGAACGATGACGGTGGCCGCCCGGCTGGAGGACCTGGAAGTCACGCTGGAGCACATGCTGATGGACGTGTTTGTAAGTGTTCGCACCTCCTCCTCTTCCTCCTCCTCCTCCTCCTCCTCCTCCTCCTCTTCTCCTTCAACTGACAACCTGACAGCCATGACCATGACATGATGATATGATGACTAGTGACAAGACATCAGTTTACCACAAAGTATGAAGTTTGAAAGTACGAAAAACAAACCACAAACTTGTATTATTATTATTATTAGTAGTAGTAGTAGTAGTAGTATTATTATTATTATTATAGTGATGAGTATTATTATTATTATTATTATTATTATTATTAATTTCATTTTTTGAGCGTCTGGTCTTCATCATCACTTCCTTGATCCTCTATCAAGCAGCCAGGTCCGAGCGAGCAGACATATTGCTGGAAAACATTGAGCGGCTTATCTTATCTTATCTATCTTATCTTATCTTATCTTATCTTATCTTTAGTGCCTTCAAAAAAAACATCCTACCATTGCCGCCACCGCCATGCCCTGCTCTACGTGTGAACACATCGCATTAAGGAGGCAGTTTAAATGACAATCTGATTGCCATTTAAATGTCGTCTTTAACCTCCAGCTCATTTCACAGGCTTACTCTTGACCTGTAGTAATTCCACTGAGCGTCCGGCCTCCCCCGCCAAGGGGCTGGGTTCTGTCCCGATGGCGTGCGGTCGACCTCTACGCTTTATAGATCCTCGTCCTCCCAGATGCTCTCTCATTACTCCGGACGGACGAGGAAGAGGACATGATTAAAACTCCACTCTCTCAGTGAGGTGTCTCCCTCTCTCTCTCTCTCTCTCTCTCTGTCTCTCTCTCTCTGTGTCTCTCTCTCTCTCTCTCTCTCTCTCGCAATATCTCACTATTAGTTTTGTATGTATATTACAATTATATTACAATTAAAACAATTGTATTTTATGTTTTATATTCATCCACACATATATCAAAAAGTTTTTTGTTCCTGGTGCTGAGGATAACAGCGGGGGGGTGGGGGGGTCCTGGGGGAGTAATTTGGGAGGTGAGGCCGTGAAGGATTAAGCAGTAGGACAGCGATATGTGATGATGTCATCAGGTCTCTAGGTTTGTTCGTGTCGCTTGACTAGAGGTAGATTACCCCTCGCCCTCCTGCTTTTAACACCCTCAGAGCTGTTACTCACTGCAATTGCAATTGTGAACGTGCAACTACATATGCACATACGCATACACACACATGTACCGATGGACATGCGCATAAACATGCACATACGTGTACAGATGCATGTATAAATGCCCATGCACAAGCAAATGCACACACACACACACACACACACACGCACATGCACATACACACGTAAGCACACCTGTATTGTTAATGGGGAGATACAAACGCATACATATGCTGGCGCTAAAGACCACTTCAACAAGCACACTTGCACACACACACACACACACTTGCACACACACACACACACAGAAAGACATGCCATCAGTCTGTCTGTCATGTTGCTGTGATCCGCCTGCTGTCCTAATGAGTTTGGTTGTTAAGCTGGCGTTTCTCTCTAACGTTGTTGACTGGCTCTGGCATATGCTGCATGCAGGCTGTAATCTGTTTCCCCGCGTGGGACAGAGTGAATCCTCTCTGGAAAAACGGCGCGCATTCAATAATGTATGTGTGCACGCATGCATGCAGTAGCCTAGCTCATGCAAGTGCTGCAGGAATCCAAATGCGTCAAATGTGCATTTGGATATTTTAACCTTTCAATGATCTGTCCAGAATAAGATTTTGTCACCGCATTGCATCTGATGCATAATTCATGGCGTGAGCAATAAGGATTAGTGCTTGTGCCCGGCCTGGCCTGGGGTTGGATTGGTTCATGTGTATTATTCATAGGCTGCACGGCAGATGAAAAGTGGCAGGCAGGAAGGAAACCTTTTTTTTATTTTGTAAACTCTACATTTCCTCCCCAAGTTAGTTAGTTTATTTGTCTGTCTCATCTCTAAAAGAAGCATGCAATCCGGGTTAACCTGGTTGTGATGCATGTGTATTTAAATCGGACCTCAAACTTCTTCTGGCTCGCTTGATGTTGCCTTGCCTTGCCCCTGCATGGCTAATTCTGCTCTGGGTTTGTGGATTCACACGCACCGCACGGCTGAATGTGAGACATGAGCTTTGAAGTGGCCGGTCAGAAATGCAGACGACTAACTAACCGCCGTCTGGCCAGCACCAAAGAAGAATCCACTTCAGACAAAGAGTTGAAGCCTGCGAACTCCACGCCGCAATGTCTCCATTCAATGGTTGATGCGGTGCAGTTTATTTTTGGAATATTAATCTCAATGCATCTGGCGTCATGCTCACGCCCAACGCGAGCGTCGGACCAAGGACTCTCGTCCTCCGCTGTCCTCCCGGCCGTGTGCGTACAGCGGTGCGCACCGGGGTCGTATCTGTGATCACAGCCATGGATCAGTAATGTATGAATAATTCAGATATGGATCAGACTCCTTCAGATGAGCTGGTACTTCGTCTCTCAGATGAGCTGGACTCTCATAGCATCTCCGTAGCGAGGGAGATAAGACTCTACACGCTACGCAGGGACATGCATATGGACCGACTACATATCTAATGAGGAAACGTAAACACCTTTACAATGCTCTGTGATCAGATCTGTGGCATCGCGATCGATTTACTGCATCTATCTATCTATCTATTGATCTCTTGATCTAGCTATCTCTCTGTCTGTCCGTCTGTCTGTCTATTTATCTATCTTTTGATCTGTCTATCATCTCTCTATCTATTTATCTATTTATCTGTGTATCTATCTGTCTATTTATCTATCTGTCTATCTGCCTATCTGTCTGTCTAAACGTATATGTTATATCTTAAAAAATCAAGTCCCTATAAAAAGTTAAGAAACTGAAAAATGAATGCGAGTAAGTTAGCGAGAAATTCCCAAGTATCTGAGAACACAGCGGTGTAGTGGTCGACCTTCACCGAGGTGACAAATGAAACCAACTTTTGACTTTTTGAAAGACAATACACTCCAAATATAGCCCCCCACCCCCCCCCCACAACCAGTAGTGTGACGTCCCCTTGGAGAATATGCCTGGGCTTCCATGACATTTGTGACACAGAGAAGCCTTTCACTGTGTTTCGCATGGCAATGACGACGACACGATCATAGCAACGACTGCCGTCAACACACAAACACGAACGGAACTGAGCAGAAAAAAAACAGCATGTTTGGTTCACAGTGGTTCAAAATCCCGCTCTCTGTCTCTCGCTCTAAAAAAAGCTCCTTCCAGAGACTGTGACTGTTGTTGTGGATATGAGCAGTTATCTGGCTCTGCACGACACGACGGGAAGATCTGCTAAGACAGGGATAGTCGCTCCTTATTGCGCTGCCGACGCCTGGCTCTCACAATGGCTGACGCACATCGAGCGGCCGTGATTAAAAATGCATTCGGTCCTTGTGTAGTTTAATTGAATCTCCTCCTCCTCAGCCCCCCTCCCAACCCCTGTTCGTCCTGCTCCCCTCCCCCTCCCCACACACACACACACACGCACGCATGCACGCATACCAACGAGGTGATCACATGCACTCACACATACACGCACGCACGCACGCACGCACATACAAGCACCACGCGCGGGAGTAGCACAGCAACACCACAGCAATCATAACACACGAAAGAGAACACACAACCAAACACGGTTGCCGAAGTGAGGCGGTAGCACACAACACACACTAACCAGCAACGCGACACGACACATGCCACACACAACCACATACACCATTTTGCATGTGTGCACACACGCAGTATAAATAACAGTATGCCATGCATAATCATTAATAGAAGGGGCACACGGCGCCACGCGGCCCACAGAGCTCACAGCCACCACACACACCAGAGACACGCACACATAACACACCCGCCGCACACATGCCCGGTGCCCCGTTCGAAGTGTCACGCTCCCCTCCGGGTCACACTCCTAGCCAGAGCCACGTCCACAATGCCGTAATCCATCCCTCATCCTCCACCTGCTCCTGGGGTCCTGACCCCTTTCCTCCTTCCCTTCCCCATGTCGCCTACACACCCATGCGCCGTCTCTCCTCGCTGGGGCGGCTGGGGAGCCTGCTGACGGATAAACCGGGGGCCGGGTCTTTTTGTCTCGAGAC
>PIJE02000101.1:731765-736765 GCA_002895965.2 Coryphaenoides rupestris | reverse complement strand
TTTGTCCCGGCTGGGTTTTATACAGACGTCACTGTGAATGGCTCCAGCCCCCCAGCAGAGTTACTGCACCTTCCCCTGACCCGAGAGAGAAAGACATTGAATTCAGGGTTGGGTGTCGCAATGTTGGAGTTGATGTGTGTGTGTGTGTGTGTGTGTGTGTGTGGGTGGGGGGTGGGGGTGTGTGGGGAATAACAGAATCTGAAGATAACAGTATCCATCTGACAACATGGAGGGAATGTGTTGTTGCATTGTTGTTGCTCAATGTTGTCGTATGAAGACAGGACGTGACTTGCCAAGTCAGTCAACTCACTCATTCCCAGGCGATGTCGATCGCACAATGAGTGAGACCTGTGTTTTTGGATGAATTGTGTGTGTGTACGTATTGTGTGTGTGTGTACGTATATATATGTGTGTGTGAGTGTGTACGTATATATGTGTGTTTGCCTGTGTGTGTGTGTGTGTAAGTGTGAGTGTGGGCGCGTGTGAGTGTTATTTCCTTCCATCCGTGGCGTGTTTAGGAGGGCTTAGTCTCCTTTCATGTTGAGAAAGCAGCAGAATGCATTGGCCTGGCAGGACAGCGTGGGGCAGAGTGGTGTGTGTGTGTGTGTGTGTGTGTGTGTGTGCGGGGCGATGAGTGATTCCGGCTTCAGCACGAACACACACACACACCACACAAACAATTATTCATAAGCCAGGGATCTTATAGGATTGTATTTCATATGAAATGATTACCTCCAAAAAAAAATGAATATCCCCATATAGTTAAAATCTAAGCTGGTTTCCTTTCTATTTCTGGGCCCCTTCCTCGTGATAAAGAAAATAATAAATTGTGAAATTAGAGCAGCAGTGCACACAAAAGAGTTATCATTCATAACCAAGTATGAGCGTTTTCATGGTAGGTTAAGTCATCATTTCAAATTATAGTTTAATTGTTCAATTTGACTTTGAGCCCTTGGAGTTGCCCACAAAAAAAAAAGAAGAAATGTCTTTCAGAGAAACCGCCTGAGAGCTCGCCACAGTGATTAGTGACACGGTAACCGAGGAATTACCCCAAATGCACCACGCTAGGCTGTGCCTGATTGATAACCAGCTGAATTGGTGCCATAAGGCTTGATTGGGTTATTTTGTGATTTGAATTTTTGCTGCCACCTTATTTGGAAAGTAATTATAGTAGGCTGGTAGTTGGCATGCACATGTATGCACAGAAGCCCCTCCCCCCCCACCACAACCCCCTCCCCCCCACCACAACCCCCCCACACACACAAACACACACACACACACACACTCGCACACGCAGGAAATCATCTTCATTAATGGAGAAATGTTGATTTCCTCAGAGCTGGAACCGAGGGAGGTCTATCTTCCTCCCTGATTGCATTCATTCTCTAAGTCTTCTCGCCCCCCCCCCCCCCCCCCCCCCCCCCCCGCCGGTGGGCTGGCAGCGACAGAGCGGGCTGCCGGGGGGATTTCCTGTGATTTACACATTTACATGCGCTCAGCACCGGCCGTTCATTCATGCTAAGCTACGTAGAGTAAGTGCATTAAACGCTTGCAGTTTATGTCTTGGTTGGAGGCGTCCGTGTGCACCATGTGCACGCATTGGAGCCCTTCTGGAACTTTAAGACATTTTGTTTGGTCTTTATAAGCCCAGCAATGGCAGGTCCGGGACCATAAATCTACAGATATTATTTTCAAAAAGGCCTTGGGTAATCTTTGACTTTTGAGTGGGAAAGTGGAGGAGCTTGTGTGTGTGTGTGTGTGTGTGTGTATATATATGTGTGTGTGTGGCGGTGTTAGCCATGGCGCATGTGTTTTTATCGCCGCATGAACATGTGCGTCTGCAGCTGCGGTTTGAGTCCTGCTCAGACCTGTCACGCTGTATCACGCCGCCGCTGTCCACTGGAGCTGTCTTACGCAACGGCCCGCCATTGGCTGGGGTTGCCGGGGACTCCTCGTCTGCTATTGGCCGTTTCTTGCATGTCGGCATTTGCTAGCATCCGAAGAAAAAACAAAACCGCACTGTTGATGGCGGGGTGATACGTGAGTGGGTAGCACATTTTGAAAAGCTTTGTCTTGATTTTTTCCGAAAACATACCAACAGTATATCACTATCACCATCATCATCATCATCATCATCATCATCATCACCATCATCATTGGCAACTAGTTACATTATTTATTATGGTATTACCAATGTTAGTATCCTTGGACTGGACTCTTAGTACTTTGATTTGGCTTCATCTCGTGTGAGATCAATTACCCAGAAATCCCGCTGGTTTCCGAGAAAGAAAAAAGCAGAGAACGACTAGGAAAAGGACACCGCAAAATAGATCCAAACTCAGCCCAGATACCCACTTAACAAGCAGCAAGAAAATAGAAAAATAATTGTTTTTATGAGGTCTCCGTCACCAAGAAACCACATCTAGAATGGAAAGTGGACGATATCCTCCCGATAAATTGAGAAGAAAGAAACAGAAGAGAAAGACAATCATTCAAAGAAAAGCAGACACAATACTAATATGAATTTCACAGGTACAACGGATAAATATGACAAAGAACTGAGACAAGAGACCAAAGAGCACTAGAACATATAACCCCATCAGAGAACAATGAGATCCTGGAACCATGACTAACCAGAAACATTAGACATTTTATACTTAACTGTAAATAATAATAAACATAAATAATACACAACAACGCAAAAGAAAAAAAATAAGTCCAATGATAACTCGAAAATAATATAATACAAATGAACCACGCTTTCTCAATAAAGTTTTCAACCACATAGAAAACAGACTATAAGCTTTTACAAAGATCATCATAACTCCATAAAAACACACCATTGCTATATTTGATATAATCTCATTTGCCAAGTTAGTCAAAGGTGTATATACATATCACGTATTTAAACCGAGTACTAATAAAAAAAACGCTCTCACAGAATTGCTCAATATATAGACAATACACAAGAATAGAATATAAGACATAACAGTCCAATGAATCCAAAAATAGAAGTAGAGAACCACGATGACACCACCAGAAAAATAAAGAATAAGATTAAATAATCGGTAAAAGACAGCCTACCTATGTTCAGGACCAAAAAAAGATTTGATAAGAATTAGCCAGCATCCTGATGTAGTTGTAAATAGGGCATATGAAATGATACTATCCCCCAGAGAAAAACAATACATCTGATCATAAAATAGAAGACCTTGAAAATGAGGGAGGGAACAAACAAAAGAAAAAAAGAAAGCAACGAAGAAAAAGAGGAAAGCGAAAAATAGAGAGATGGCGGGAGTCCGCGCGTTAGTCGCGCGTAGGAGACGCAACCCTTCGGGCGCAGAGGAGATTGCCCAGTTTTCCCAACTGGAGTGGTGAGAAGCGCCGGTGGAGCGCCGACCGCGCGCCGTGAGGAGGGATAAGATAGAGAATAAACGGAGGGAGGGTTTGGACTGCAAGACTCTCAACAGCGAGAACATCGAATCCACATATACAGATATCTTAATGAGTTCTTCAGGTACAAATAAGCTAGCCTAGGAGCGCGCAGAAGAGCGAGATATGAATAGCGCTGTGGATAATCTCACGTCAGTTCACCCTCCTGTTATGACTGCCCTCAGGCAGCAGGTAAGGTCGAGGTGGCGAGTCACGCGTGCCGCAGCTGGTCTCGAGCGCTGTGCTCTGTGTTGTGTGGTGTACTCAGATCAGTGCTGCTCATGATTGGCGGTTCCACATCATGTGTGTGGCGTGATAGTATGCTGTATCATAGGACGAGTTCTGTCGCAATTTTAGATCTCTCTCACACACACACACACACACACACACACACACACACACCACACACACACACACACACACAGACACACACACACACACACACAGCCCGGAGCACGCGGAGAACATGCAAACTCCACACAGAAAGGCCGGAATCGATCCCAGGGCCTTCTTGCTGTGAGGCAGCAGTGCGCTGTGAGGCAGCAGTGCGCACTCCACGGAGACGGCCCTGCTCGCATTATCAGAGTCCCTTCGCAACGCCAGAAGCTCTTCCCTCTCATCCGTGCTCATCCTCCTTGACCTGTCCCGGGCTTTCGACACAGTCAACCACCAGATTCTCCTCTCCACCCTGGCAGAGTTTGGCATCACTGGAACTGCGTTATCCTGGTTCACTTCCTACCTGACAGATCGCACCTATCAGGTCACATGGAATGGCTCCCTGTCCAGACCCTGAACCCTTGACACTGGAGTCCCCCAAGGCTCAGTACTGGGACCCCTTCTGTTTTCATTCTGAAGGTGCAGGATGACTAATAGATGCTCTATACTCTTTGTAAATGTGTTCGTCTCTCCAATCAAGAGCAAGCAGGTAGCGTTGGTACTGGACCCGGGGGGGGGGGGGGGGGGGGGGGGGGGGTGTACGGTGGGTAGGGTTCGATCCCCCGGAACCCGTTCTCATTAACACTGATCCGATTGTAATCTCGGGAATAATAACAACGTGAGAGCAGCCCTGATGGTTTGGGTTGAAAACAATCGACAATATACAATAACGGTCTATCTGCCGTTGTGCACTGTGCAATAACAGAGAGTTCCCAGGGATCTCCTCTTGCCCTGAGGACTGGAGATGAGAGGGCTGTGGTGGTGGTGGTGGTGCTGGTGGTGCTGGTGAGAGAGGTGGGCTGGTCTGACCCCAGACCGACACACCCCCATCCCATCCCATCCCAGGGCAGATTTGGAGGGGAAAGAGAGAAAGAAGTGTTTAATCTCCACCCCACCCCACCCTGCCCGGCTATTATGATTTTCTTTTGCTTTCGTTTCTTTCTTTCTTTCTTCTCTCTTTCGTTTGTGATCCGCATTCCAGCCAGGAGCCCAGATGGCGTGTTTACCGTGAGTCATGTGAGAGAGCTAACCGTGAGCAGATGATGCAGTCATGCTAGGCGGAAGATAGCAGGCAGCTCCACCCTCCCACCCCACCCCTGCTCCCTATGGACACCACCCACTAGCCACCCCCT
>PIJE02000101.1:716765-726765 GCA_002895965.2 Coryphaenoides rupestris | reverse complement strand
ATATGTGTTTAAACAACTCATAAACTCGTGATTCATTTCCCATGGTCAATCTGGTATATAGATTATTCTATGCAATGCCATGTGCTCCCTCTCTCTCTCTCTGCCTCTCTCTCTTTCCCTCTCTCTCTCATTCTCGCTCTCTCTTCTCCCTGCCTCTCTCAGTCACGTATTTGAGCAGAACACACATGGCCAATAGTTAGAATGGACTATTTCATCTTCCGTAAACCGATTGCGACAGACAAACTTCGGAGCCCAGGGGATACGTTCGATGAAGCAATGAAAGACAAAATATTGCGCCAAAATCGTAAAATATTTAATTCACTACCGCCGCCCATGGCACATGATTTAATATGTGTTTTTTTTATCCATGGAGCCGCCGCCTCACAACCCCTCACACACGCACACACACACACACACACACACACCCATCCCCAGGTGGTGGGCTCTCCTCGGGCGAAACAGGCCAAATGGAAGTGATCCAATACCTTTACAATGGCAGGCTTCCCCGTGGGCTTGAGGAAGGACACACACACATATACACACACACACATGCACAGACACACACACACACACACACACACACACACACACACACACACACACACACACACACATAAATACACTTACACATGTGTAGACACCCACACACACGCCCACAGAGAGGCTCACCAGTGTACAATGTGCCAAAGGGCTTTCCCTGCAGATGAGTCGGGTCATTTTTCATTAGCGGCGCTCAGAGGGATCGGGTGTTTGGGTAATGGAGCAGAGTCACATTCAGCCAAACCATGGGAGGCTGAAACCCCTCCCTCCCTCCGTCCCTCCCTCCCCGTCCACGAGCCCCCCGCCAGACACACCGGGCGGGTTCTCCTGCGTCCAGCTACTGTGGTGAGGTGTTGCAGGCGCTTCTGTGCTTTGTACTCTGTTATCTGAGAGAGAGAGAGAGAGAGAGAGAGAGAGAGAGAGAGAGAGAGAGAGAGAGAGGATCTGAGAGAGGGGAGGTTCACAGAGGGGTGGGGAGGAGTAGGGGTGGGGAGGGGTGGGCGTGGAGGTTGTACGTCTGTCGACACACAACGACGAGTCACTCCCCTCCTCGCGCTCTCTCCGCCTGTCTCTCCTTTTGCTTCAACGACTCGACACATCTTTGCTTCTGTCCCTAAGATGTTGTATTTTTTTGTAAACTTCTCTCCTCTCTCTGTTCTCTGTCTCTCCGTCTCTCTGTCTGTTCTCTCTGTCTGTCTCTCTGTCTGTTCTCTCTGTCTGTTCTCTCTGTCTGTTCTCTCTGTCTGTTCCGTATGCGGTCGTCTGCCGGTGTATAGCTCCCCTCTCTGTGTGGGACCGCTTCACAGTGGCGAACACACATACAGTATAAGGCATCCTCGCGTCACCTGAGCCGCCACACAGCTCCGGGCGGAGTGGAAGGAAACGGAGTGTGGGGGGGGGGGGGGGGGGGGGGCGGTCGGGGTGGGGAATGCCGGGATGATATCGCGGCCTTCCAAACCCTCATCCTTTTTTCGAAAGAAAGTTCCACATCCACTGTCCTTCTCTACATACAGCGTCTGGCCCTCCCGTTTACCGGGCCGTCTCCCTCAAATGTCCGGCATTCCGAGCAATGGCGCCCGTTGCCTAGACGCCCCCGTGTCCCCTCACGCTGTTGTTGTCATGACAACTTTTGTTTGAGACTTGTGTGGCTGGTGAATAAGGGGGAGTGTCCTGTTTAATCTTTTTTTGTGTAGTGTGCCAGTGTCTGTGTGTGTGTGTGTGTGCGCGTGCTTGTGTGTGTGTGTGTGCGCGTGTGTTTGTGTGAGTGTATTTTTCAATATGCATGCAAACAACGGGAGGAAGGGCAGTGGTCTGTATGTGGCTGCTTGACATTTTTTGTGTGTGTGTGTGTGTGTGTGTGTGTGTGTGTGTGTGTGTACACCTCACACAGTGGGCAGAAACAGGTGTGTTTAGCAAACCCATGTGAGGTGTTTATGTGGACGGGATCTCGTTAAGCCAGAGCTCACAGTGATGTCGTTCACCGCAGCCTCCTTAATTGGCCTGGAGGGCCTCAGAGACCCTGAAAGACCCAAACTCATAAAGACACACGCACACACACTAATGCACTTATACACTAAATGTGAGAGTGACAGAGGAGGATTTGTGTTTGTGTTTGTTTTTAGGGTGGAGGGGGTGGGTTGCCAAAAAACAACACCCCTCTCTCCTCTCCCTGCTGTTTTGGTCCTCTGGTTCCATGCTTAATAGGCCAGCTGAATATATTATCACATTGACACACACACACACACACACACACACACACAACACACACACACACACACACACACGTATCAGATGGGGGACAGGGCCTGCTTAGTATTTCAGTTCTTTAAAAGATGAGAGTGTCGTTGGTATTCTGTCCGTTCCCGGGACAGCAGAGAGTTCACCTTCTCCTCTGTACTGCATAGTGACCTTGAGTGTAGAGACAGCACACAAACACACATGCAGATGCCACACACGCGCGCCACACACGCCCACACACACACACCCACAACACACACACACACACACACACAACACAACACACACACACACACACAACACGGCAACACACACACACAGAGCAACACATGAGGCAGAGAGGAGAAAGGAGAGGGGCGGAAGAGAGGAGAACATTCAGAGTGGAAGAGAGGTCAACGGGACAGCCCATCCATCAACAAAGCTCCATCATTTGCTGTCATAGTAACACACACACAACACACAACACACACACACACACACACACACACACACACACACACACACACACACACACACACACACACACACACACACACACACACACACACACAGAGATGGACACAGAGCAAACCAATAGAAGGACACAGTGCAAACCAAGCAGTAGCCATGGCCGCATGTTTGTGAAGCCCTGGTGGAAGTGACTACCATGTAGTTCCTCTAAGGGCTTCTAGGTGGATCAATGTAGAGACTAACATGTAGTTCCTCTAAAGGCCTATAGGTGGCTCACTGTAGAGACTAACATGTAGTTCCTCTAATGGCCTATAGGTGGATCACTGTAGAGATGAACATGTAGTTCCTCTAATGGCCTATAGGTGGATCACTGTAGAGACTAACATGTAGTTCCTCTAAAGGCCTATAGGTGGCTCACTGTGGAGACTAACATGTAGTTCCTCTAACGGCCAATAGGTGGCTTGCCATTGTTGGATGCAAAAACCTGTCAACAGGAAGAAAGATGGTTTAATTAATACCCAATAATTCAATCATTCAATAATTTTCATTTGGTTAGGATCCCAGTGGCTAGTTAATCTCCATATTATGCATTTTGAGAGGACCGAGAGGTCAAAAAATAAAAAAATATCCCAAATGATATTAAGGATTGAATGTTAATGAGTTTTGGCCATAGACTACTGCCAGGTGGCCATTCAAATACCGTCCTTAATGTGCCAACTATGGATCCTTTCCACTGCTGCTCAAGCAATGGCGCCGTCCGTTGAAGGCAATTCTAGACCCTCAAAGCGCCAATGGGTGATGCAATGGACCCAACATCTCCGTTTTTTACAGTCTGTGGTGCAAACAGGCCCTTAGCGAGAGCACAGCCCTGGCTGCGCTGCTCTGTACCTGCAGCACGCAGTCTCGGTTAGCCCTGGGTCACACTGAAGTCTGAAGTGATTTCCAACCATCTAAATTATGGATGAACACAGGAGGAAGGCAATGAGATCCGTCCCCTATGAGTTACACACACATGCACAGTGCGCGGGCTGTGCATGTACACACACCCGCACACACACACACACACACACACACGCACACACACACAATGTGCACACACACGCACACACACACACACACACACACACACCCCACACACACCCCCCCAAAGAAGAAAGAGTTTTTCAGTTTTTTCGGGATTATCCACGTTCATTTTCTAAAATGATGACATCACCCTTGTAACGTGTTTGGAGACCATCGGTACACTTCCTCTCTCTCGCTCACACACACACACACACACACACTTTAATGACCGGGGAAACAAGATATTTCTTGAAAGCGTACACTGTGTGGCGCAGAAGGATCTCACAGTACTAATAGGACCTGTGTGTGTGCGTGTGTGTGTGTGCTTGTAAATGTGTGTGTGTCTGCGTGTGTCTGTATGTGTGTGTCGGTGTAAGTGCGTGCACGTGCGTGTGTGTGTATGAGTGTGGGTGTATTTGTGAGGTAGAGACTTTGACAGAAGTATTCCTCTATGTGCCATTGAGAACAAAGTTTGAATTTCACAAGTCTGTGAACAAGTGTGTGTTTGAACCATGGCTTTTGTTGTGGATGGAGAGAAGGGGAAAAGTGGTTTTAAAAAGCGACTATTTTTCTAAAGTCTGGGAATAGAGGTTAGTAGTGAGCAAACCACTTGGCAGCAGAAATATCTGCTGTTTGTTTGAAGTGTCCGTGTGTTTCTAATTTCAAAAGGCCCTAACTGGAACCACATGACTTCCTCAGTCCCACAGCGGTGTCACCCGTCAGAGGACTACCTCACACACACACACACACACACACACACACACACACACACACATACATAAATAGACAGACGCACACACACACACACACACAAACTTTCTCGCTCGCCCTGTCTCACACACACAAACAATCACACACACACTCACACACAAACAAACAAACTGATCTACAAACATTCTTGCACAAGCAAAGCAGAGGTCTCCCACCCAGATGTTGCTCCAGACATCCCTGCCCCCCCACCGCGCCCCCCCCACCTCAACCCAGATCCGCTTCGGCCCTCCCCCACCCCCCTGTCCCCGCCGGGTCCACTATACCCTCACCCTCATCTCTCGTTTTCACTCAGCCACTAAAGTGAAAGTCGGAGGGGTGCTGTGTTAAATCACGTGCCTCCCTGCGGGTATCATTTGCACCATATGCAAGCCGTTAGCCCATTGCAAGTGACGGGGAGCCACGAAGCCTGAGTGTGTCTGTAATCATGACGATTGCGGGATCATAAATTAACATGAACGTTGCTGTTGTCACCCCTGTCCCCCCCCCCCCCCCCCCCCCCCCCCGGGGGATGGGTGAGGCTCAAAGTCGGTTGCTGTTTAGTGACGATGCAACATAGAGACAGAGAGACACACAGACAGGAGGAGAGAGACAAGTGAGAAAAGTGAGTAAGACAGAGAGACAAAGGATGACAAGCAGCAAGGGAAGCAAGGATGAGAGAGAGAGAGAGAGAGAGAGAGACAGAGACAGAGACAGAGACAGAGACAGAGACAGACAGTGAGGCATCATCTGGGTTTGACCGATTCTTCATATTGCTTCAATTAACCATCTCACATGACTGTTCATATCACACTCTATGTTAGAGCTCTGTTTATAGGTCCCTGTCCCCCCGCCCCCCCACCCCCCCCCCAACCCCAACCAGCACCCGCTTCCTGTTGCGACCCCCAAAACCCCCTCTGACTCCCACAACATCTGGGCTGTTAAACCACACCCATCCCTGCAGACCCTCCTCCTCCTCCCCCCCCCTGACCCGGTGAGACAGTCCAGACCACCGCCTCGCTATAGGACCCCGCCCCGGGCCCAGAATAGAAACCACCGGCCAGATATGTCACACCTATCTAGGTGTTTACCCTCCTTCCTCCTCCTCCTCCTCCTCTTACCCTCCTCCTCTTCCTCCTCATTCTTCTCCTGGTCCAGTGTCTGCGGGGTCATGGAACAGTGTATATTCATGATCGTTAATGCAGACACACACACACACACACACCACACACAACACACACACACACACACACACACACACACCACCACCATAAGAATATACCCATACAGTATGAAGAAACAAAACAAATAGACCAGACAACTAGCAGTGCGATTGCATTAGATAATGGATTTCTCTCCCCTCACCACTAACGCGATCACACTAGCCTCCATTGATCTGTGATCAATGTGGAGCAGGTCTCTATCAATAAGTATGTCACCACTAATCTCTGTCACCGTGACACAAGCCAGCTAGCATCCAAAACCCCAAACCCAGCTTCTTTCAAGTCCACGAGAAACTGATTCTGGTGGATTCTGTTTGATTGCATTTCCCAACAGTTATGGAAATAGATCATTGTATTTACATCTGGTGGGCTACAAGCGCTTTAAGCATGTGCACTTCCTCATCTCGGCATGTGTGTGCGTGAATGATGTGCTTGTTGCGTGTTAACTCTGCGTAAATCATAGCGTGACCCAATTTATTCTCACTGCTCTCTCTCTCTCTCTCTCTCTCTCGCTCCCTCTCTGTCTCTATATGTTGTTGGCGCTCCTATTGTGATGCGAGAGTGGGGGTGACCATGGAGAATACATGGAGATAAAGAGATATGTGAGCGTGTGACAGAAGAAAGAGAGCAAGTCGGGGACAAAAAGGGCGCATTAAGGGAGCCAGAGAGAGAGAGAGAGAGAGAGAGAGAGAGAGAGAGAGAGAGAGAGAGAGAGAGAGAGAGAGAGAGAGAGAGAGAGAGGAAGGGGTGGGAGGAGAGAGAGAGAGAGAGAGAGAGAGAGAGAGAGAGAGAGAGAGAGAGAGAGAGAGAGAGAGAGTGTGTGTGTGTGTGTGTGTGTGTGTGAGAGAGAGAGAGATGGAGAGAGCGAGAGAGAGAGCTGCACTGAGAGTGACAGTGAGAGAGAGAGAGAGAAGCAGGACGCATTGTTTCCAGGGCCTCTTGTTTCTGGAAGCAACGCTGCAGTGTGTGCCATTAGGTGAGCTGATTCCCATGGATTATTAATGCTTCCATACCGCAGCCAGTGAACAGCGCACCAGTGTGAGAGGTGTGCGTCGTGTTCCTAGAGCCTCATCACCTCACGCCTAAAGTTAAACTGATGCAAGCTCACATCCCCTGGCCAGAGTTATCATGCAGGGTTATTTAACAAGACAGCCAAAAATAAATAACAATACACAACAATACAAATATTTGTAAAATCAGTCGTCCTCGATAACTGTTTCTACTACTCTGGCGTCTGTGCACTGACATGCTGATTCTAGCTCACAAGTGCATGTGAAATTTATGGGTGCAGTTGCTAAATGTGTCCACACAAACAAAACCAACTCCAACGAATATCTTTGTTACAACAATATTGAGCCAACAAAGCATTTCTGTTGATACTATGATTTATTCAGTTTCTGAGATCTCACGTAGCCTATAAAGTAAGGTACTCTTTGCATAAATGTGTATGCATGTGTGTGTTCCTGCACGTGCATGTGTGTGTGTGTGTGTGTGTGTGTGTGTGTGTGTGCGCGCTGTGTCTGTGATAGGATAATCTAAGTTGTTACGCAGTGTATTCAGTGACTATTACATTAGGTCATGACAAGACAAACTGTTCGTTTCCATTCTTTCCATTACATTGTTTATTTTGAGGCGGGGGGGGTGGGGCGGGGGGCATTTTCTAATTTGTTTTCAACCGGCCACGGGCGTGTTTGTGTTTGATATGTTTGGTGCGCACTCTCGCAGATATATACCCAGAAACAAACACACACACACACACACACACACACACACACGGTAAATACAGTCGCCGGTTAAAACGGTTCCTCCCAGGGGATGAGGTCTTATTTGCATAACTTGTCTGGAAAACATTTTCCCTGCTCAGTTCCCAAGTTTATCAAATACGCTTGCATGCGTGCCTGTGTGTGTGTGTGTGTGTGTGTGTGTGTGTGTGTGTGTGTGCATGGTAGTTTTGGGATATGTTTTGTTGTTGGCACGTTGCCATGTCTGGGTTTGCCAAATAAAGGCTTCGAACTTGACTCTCCGGTTTGACAGTTATGAAGCCAATAAATTATTGACCATGATTGTCATGTGATATCAATCATACGTTTTAGAGGCTGGTCAGGCAAGCATTTAATGTCGCTATCTATCTGGCTGTTTCTTTCACTCTCTCTCTCTCTCTCTCTCTCTCTCTCGCTCACGCAGGCCACACATCACAAAAGGTAGCATCTGTAGCATAGCTTAGCTTCCTTCTCTCCTCTCTGGCTTCTGTGTGCGTGCTTCTACATCCATCGTATTTCATGCTACTCTCCAGCAATGTCAGGGATTTGAACCTGAAGTGGTATAGTTTACAGCGCTGGAGGGAGTTCAGTTTGAAGCCCTCTTCTCTCTGGATGAGCTGTATATAGGAGACGACACCGGTGGGTCGCCGCCGGGTTCCCCAGACTGCTGCATGTGGTTTATTGGGCATAGGTCAGCAGGTCGCCTGATAAATCTGCCCTGGATTCCCCTCAGCCCCCTTTATGTAGGTGTTGTTGAGCACTGTCACCATGGACACATGATATATGCATATAAGGCTTTCCAAGTGGGAGGCCTATAGGTCCTCTGTGCCTTATAATCCCGAAAGGTTTATGCTGTTTTCAAGATCAGAGGTTAGCTCCTCTGTTACAGAATGGTAATCCGGTGGGATTACAGGGTGAATATCTGTTGAATATCTGAGGAAATCCCCCCCTCTCAGACTCCAAGAGCCTCTGTTGGTATTGATAATCTCATCCCCTCTCCGCGGGGCCCATGTGTGTGTTCGCCGGACAGAGATCAGAGATTAAGTGGACGTATGTGTGCTTCGCAGACACAATGGAGATTATAGGGTGGGATGTTTGCAATGGTCAGAAAGTGATCATTGGTCAGTCAACTCTGCTATAATTTGACTTAATTTAAGTGTTTGCCTTTAGTATCTTCTCAGATTCTTTGACAAACGGAGACACATATGTGTTTAAACAACTCATAAACTCGTGATTCATTTCCCATGGTCATCTGGTATATAGATATTCTATGCAATGCCATGTGCTCCCTCTCTCTCTCTCTGCCTCTCTCTCTCTCTGCCTCTCTCTCATTCTCACTCTCTCTTCTCCCTGCCTCTCTCAGTCACGTATTTTGAGCAGAACACACATGGCCAATAGTTAGAATGGACTATTTCATCTTCCGTAAACCGATTGCGACAGACAAACTTCGGAGCCCAGGGGATACGTTCGATGAAGCAATGAAAGACAAAATATTGCGCCAAAATCGTAAAATATTTAATTCACTACCGCCGCCCATGGCACATGATTTAATATGTGTTTTTTTTATCCATGGAGCCGCCGCCTCACAACCCCTCACACACGCACACACACACACACACACACACACCCATCCCCAGGTGGTGGGCTCTCCTCGGGCGAAACAGGCCAAATGGAAGTGATCCAATACCTTTACAATGGCAGGCTTCCCCGTGGGCTTGAGGAAGGACACACACACATATACACACACACACATGCACAGACACACACACACACACACACACACACACACACACACACACACACACACACACACACACACATAAATACACTTACACATGTGTAGACACCCACACACACGCCCACAGAGAGGCTCACCAGTGTACAATGTGCCAAAGGGCTTTCCCTGCAGATGAGTCGGGTCATTTTTCATTAGCGGCGCTCAGAGGGATCGGGTGTTTGGGTAATGGAGCAGAGTCACATTCAGCCAAACCATGGGAGGCTGAAACCCCTCCCTCCCTCCGTCCCTCCCTCCCTGTCCACGAGCCCCCCCGCCAGACACACCGGGCGGGTTCGCCTGCGTCCAGCTACTGTGGTGAGGTGTTGCAGGCGCTTCTGTGCTTTGTACTCTGTTATCTGAGAGAGAGAGAGAGAGAGAGAGAGAGAGAGAGAGAGAGAGGATCTGAGAGAGGGGAGGTTCACAGAGGGGTGGGGAGGAGTAGGGGTGGGGAGGGGTGGGCGTGGAGGTTGTGCGTCTGTCGACACACAACGACGAGTCACTCCCCTCCTCGCGCTCTCTCCGCCTGTCTCTCCTTTTGCTTCAACGACTCGACACATCTTCGCTTCTGTCCCTAAGATGTTGTATTTTTTTTGTAAACTTCTCTCCTCTCTCTGTTCTCTGTCTCTCCGTCTCTCTGTCTGTTCTCTCTGTCTGTTCTCTCTGTCTGTTCTCTCTGTCTGTTCCATATGCGGTCGTCTGCCGGT
>PIJE02000101.1:706765-709265 GCA_002895965.2 Coryphaenoides rupestris | reverse complement strand
GTGTGTGTGTGTGTGTGTGTGTGTGTGTGTGTGTGTGTTTGCAGGGGCCAGATTAAGTTCTGTGAATTCACCCTCCAGCAAGCAATTTGTAACCTTGACATCTCAGGCTTTGTGGTGTACCTAGCTGAGAGAGGAGGAGGAGGAAGAGGAAGAGGGGTTTTGTATGTGTGTGTGTGTGTGTATTCGTACGGTGTTTGTGTGTACTGTCTGCATTGCAGTTTGTAGGACTCAGCCGATTGCACACTGGAGCACTTTTAGATGTCTGGTGGTCAGTGGTGTGTCTAGCCCACTCTCTCTAGTGTCGAGCCACAGGGGCCGGTCTTGGGCCGGGGAGGTTGATGCTGTCCTGAACCTGGATCGTTATATACGACAATACAACAAGAGTGCTGTGCTGTGGGTTATTGAATAAGCAACTTTGGCAACGTCGCATTGTTTGTCTGGCTGTAGTAGTCTACGCGCACACGCATGCACATAATGCGCACACACACACACACACGCACACACACACACACACACACACACACACACACACACACACACACACACACACACGTTAACTCGTATCCTATGCAAATACCCATCTACACACACACACGCACACACACACACACGCACGCACACATACACCATCACACACACACACAACATAAACACCAGAACAGCCACCGAGTTGTCACTGTTGTCTCAGCAGTGCTCCTCAATGTCTCCCTCTATCCTCATGTCACTCCCCCCCACCCCCCCCCCCCCCTCCTCCGCAGGACCCAGTGAAATAGCACCTCTGCCCTATGTCCACTCTCTCTCTCTCTCTCTCTCTCTCTCTCTCTCTCTCTCTCTCTCTCTCTCTCTCTCTCTCTCTCTCTCTCTCTCTCTCCCTCTTCTCTTCACACACCTGTGATATTAGCACCCCCGTTTCATTCACACTGGACCTCGAGGTAGAGTGTAGGTCTTGGCTACGGTCAGCTGCCCTCTCCTGCCTGCCTGCCTGGAAGATGCATGGTTAACACGGGCATCGTGGGGCAGATTGCATGAACCAGAAACCTGTGGAACCTTCCATGATTAACACACTTGTATTATTCATCACAGTTGTTTAACAAATGCCAGCATTGCTTTCCTGTGTCCATACTCTGTGTGTATGTGTGTTTATACTGTGTGTGTGTGTGTGTGTGTGTGTGTTCATACTGTATGTGTATGTGTTCATAATGTATGTGTGTGTGTGTGTGTGTTTATGTTGTATGTGTGTGTGTGGTATGTGTGTGTGTGTTCTTACTGTATGTGTATGTGTGTTTATACTGTGTATGTGTGTTTGTTTATGCTGTATGTGTGTGTGTTCATATTGTATGTGTGTGTGTGTTCATACGGTATGTGTGTGTGTGTGTATGTACTGTATGTGTGTATGTGTCCATATTGTAATTATGATTATCGCGGGCATAATAGTCAGTTGGAGTGCTGACCGAATCCCGAGTTACATTACCGGTGTATAACAGGCACCAGGCGTTTACCGTATTAACCGTCGTTTTTTTTCTTCGTTTTTTGACCCGGCCTGTATTGGAGGCCGGTCTATATTTGTCCGTGTTGACCACGCCCCCGGCCATTATGAGAGACCGGCCTTTAATGGAATACAGGCCACTATTAGAGGATTTACGGTATATAATAATTACATCTCTGTCACGTAAAGTGTTGAGTGTTATAGTTTACGATGGATTCATCTTCTCTTCTCTATAAATACCTTAGTATCTGTGCACTATCATGCTTTTTGTCAATGTAAATAAAACCCAATGAAAACAAAATCAACGTATATATAATATATATATATTCTAGGCCTAGCGTGTGAAGGTGGGTGGGTTGTGTTGTGTGTGGAAGGTTTAGCGAGGATGTTAGATAGATATGTGTTACTATATATGCTGCTATTTAAACAAAATGTCCAACCCCAGGAGGGCCTTGAGTCAACCCACACATCACTAGGCCACGCCCCCCTCCCCTCCCTCCTCCACCCAAACTCCTCCCCCTGCTCCTTGTCCACCACCACGCCCCCTCCCAGCCCACCCCCTCCCTGCTCCCAGATGTGAGAGAAGTGAGTTGGTGTGTGTGTGTCAGTGTGAGTGTGTGTGTGTGTGTGTGTGTGTGTCTGTGTGTGTCTTTGTGTGTCTTTGTGTGTGTATGTGTGTTCCTCTGGGTCCCTACTTCCTGTCAAAGAGCGGAGAAACTCCACATGTGTTGAGAGCTCACACACACACATACACACACACACACCACACACACACACACACACACACACACATGCGGTCTGAATGATCCAATTTTAAACTCCAGTCTGTATGTGTGTGAGTGTGTTTTTCATTGTATAGTAAACTTTAAACGTTTTATATTTGCGGTGAGAATGTTGACTAATGCGTCCACGATGTGTGTGTGAGTGTGTGTGTGTGTGTGTGTGTGTGTGTGTGTGTGTGTGTGTGTGTGTGTGACTCACAGCAGCTCGCCTCATCGCGCTGCACCTGCCCGG
>PIJE02000101.1:691082-702892 GCA_002895965.2 Coryphaenoides rupestris | reverse complement strand
CAGAGAGAGAATGATGAGTCTAAGGTACAAGAATGGATGGGAGAGAGAGAGAGAGATTTTTATTTATTTGTATTTGTTTTGATTTTGTAAATTTTTTTATATATTTTTTTATTTTAAGTTGACTAACTTACCTGCATATATTTAGTCTTATATTATATATCAGTATATTTAGAAACCCAATATATATACATTTGTTCGCAATATTGCAGACTAAAATTGATTACATTATTTCTTTGTTATAGAATGAGTCTGCAATTGTAGCATTTGAAATTGATAAATGAGATTTGTTTTGTTTGTCTCGCTTATGGCAATGTAAAAAAATGCTAACGATACCCAGGGAAAAAAACATCCTTTAAATTGGAATGTAATGAAATGAGAAGTGAGAGGGTGAAGAGAGAGAGACATTCTGTTATGTTTTTAGGGTACTGTGATGCCATTCCGATGTTAACCGAGAATGCGTACATCCATGGTAACTCTCTCTCTCACTCTCTCTCATCTCTCTCTCATCTCTCTCTAACATCATTCATCTCACATCATCTCTCTAACATCTCATATCTCGGTCTCTGTGGCTTTCTCTTCTCTCTGTTCAGTGTCGGCCTCTGTCTCTTGTCTCCCGTGTGTGCTGCTCTCTCTCTCTCTTCTTTCTCTGTCTCTACTCTCTCTCTCTCGCTACCTTCAGTGTCTCTTTTCTCCCCACTGACCTACTCACCCTGTCTCCTTCTCATGCGCTCCCATTACACAGCTCAAAGCTGCTGGCTTCCATTAAAATACTTCTCTTTAGAGAGAGAAACCGAACAACTGAATGGGCCAGTGTGGGTCTCGATCGATGGATCAACCATCATCCAGCCATTCATCCATCCGTCGGCCCGTCTCTCCATCCATCTCCATCCTCTCTCTCTCTCTCTCTCTCTCTCTCTCTCTCTCTCCTCCAGCCCCGACTCCATCTCTGCTCCTTCCGTTCTCCCGGCTCCACAGCTCTCTGTAAAGCAGCAACACTCAGTGTGGGAGTAGCTAGATCTAGGTCAACAGTGTGTGCGTGTGTGTGTGTGCGTGCATGTCTGTGTACATGTGTGTGTGTTTGTGCGTGTGTATGTGTGTGTGTGTTCATGTGTGAGTGAAATCACCTCACTTTAAATAGATCCATCATTGAATCTTCATCCATGCAGTAAGATAATCTTAGTGAATAGTCTTCCTCTGTGTGTATATGTGTGTGTGTGTGTGTGTGTGTGCGCGCGTGTGTATGTATGCACACCTGCATCCGTGTCTGCGCATGATTTAGTTCAGTGTGTTGCACTGCGTAGGTTGCAGAAATGTTTTGTATGGCAGGCTTGGCAACATGCTCAGGAAATGGGCTGGCGAATGCACATTTACATGCAAATGTGTCTGCATGTATAGGGCAACGTAGGAAGGTTTTCTTTTGTTGTGTGTCCGTGTGTGTGTGTGTGTGTGTGTGTGTGTGTGTGTGTGTGTGTGTGTGTGTGTGTGTGTGTGTGTGTTCTGTGTGTATGTGTGTGTGTGTGTGTGTTCTGATGTGTGTGTGTGTGTGTGTGTGTGTGTGTGTGTGTGTGTTGTGTGTGTGTGTGTGTGTGTGTGTGTGTGTGTGTGTGCGTGTGTGCGTGCGTGTGTGCGCGTGTGTGCGTGTGTGTGTCTGTGTGAGTGGCACACCCATGGGTTAACCTCAGGGCGGGGTCCTCTGAGGCCCAGAATGCCAGAAACCAGCAGCATATGCCTTGGTTCTGTTCTCCCACAGCTATGTGCACTGGAAGGTGGATCATGTGACAGTGTTGTTGTTCAGCTATGAAGCTCTGAGGTGATGCTAATCAACTAGATAGCTCCTTCTTACTGTAAGCTAGCTGCCACTCTGTGCTGTCTCTCCCCCTGAACAGTGACTCTGTCTCTCCCTGCACAGTGACTCTGTCTCTCCCTGCACAGTGACTGTCTCTCCCTGCACAGTGACTGTCTCTCCCTGCACAGTGACTGTCTCTCCCTGCACAGTGACTGTCTCTCTCTGCACAGTGACTCTGTCTCTCCCTGCACAGTGACTGTCTCTCTCTGCACAGTGACTCTGTCTCTCCCTGCACAGTGAATGTCTCTCTCTGCACAGTGACTCGATCTCTTTCTACACACTGACTCTGTCTCTCCCTGCACATTGACTGTCTCTCTCTGCACAGTGACTCTCTCTCTGCACAGTGACTCTGTCTCTCCCTGCACAGTGACTGTCTCTCTCTGCACAGTGACTGTCTCTCCTGCACAGTGACTCTGTCTCTCCCTGCACAGTGACTCTGTCTCTCCTGCACAGTGACTCTGTCTCTCTCCCTGCACAGTGACTGTCTCTCCCTGCACAGTGACTGTCTCTCCCTGCACAGTGACTGTCTCTCCCTGCACAGTGACTGTCTCTCCCTGCACAGTGACTGTCTCTCTCTGCACAGTGACTCTGTCTCTCCCTGCACAGTGACTGTCTCTCTCTGCACAGTGACTCTGTCTCTCCCTGCACAGTGACTCTGTCTCTCCCTGCACAGTGACTCTGTCTCTCCCTGCACAGTGACTGTCTCTCTCTGCACAGTGACTCTGTCTCTCCCTGCACAGTGACTGTCTCTCTCTGCACAGTGACTCTGTCTCTCACTGCACATTGACTGTCTCTCTCTGCACTGTGACTCTGTCTCTCCCTGCACATTGACTGTCTCTCTCTGCACTGTGACTCTGTCTCTCACTGCACATTGACTGTCTCTCTCTGCACTGTGACTCTGTCTCTCACTGCACAGTGACTCGGCAGACATGCTGTAGGTCAGGGCGGAGCAGAGAGGGGGTGCGGAGGCAGGACAGATTACCTGCGTCGTCAGCAACATCCCCCTATAGTCCATCCATATCTCTCTCTCTCTCTCTTGTGCGCGCGCTCGCTCCCACGATCTCTCTCTCTCGTTATATCCCTCTCCCTTATCTCTCTCTCTCTCTCTCTCTCTCTCTCTCTCTCTACCTCTCGTCAAAATGCTTAGTCACTGCAGTACGTCAATAAAGCTGATGGTACACAACACGGCATTCTGTACAACAAGCACACTTACACACTTACACATACACTCAAGCCTCCCTCTCTCTCTCTCTCTCTCTCTCTCTCGATGGCACAGAAATTGTAGTATCGCTACTGTTATATTCTCCTCGATAACAATATGGCATTTTATTCCTACGGTGCTTTTCAGAGACGCTCCAAAACACTTTGTGTGATATAAAAGTACAAAACGCGGGGTGAAAACAAAACGCCCTATAAAAACCGCAACACAAGCCCCGGAACTCGATGCTATACACATCAACACCAGAGCCAGCCCTTCCCTGCCGTAACCCACCCTGTGTTCCCCTTGTTTCTCTCTCGCAGCCCAAGCTGATGGCCAAGGACCTGCTGGACCTGGTGGCGTCTCACTTCAACCTCAAGGAGAAGGAGTACTTTGGGATCTCCTACACCGACGAAACGTAAGCCCGGAACCAGATCCGTTTGAGCTCCATCGGGACAGGCTAGCGGGGCTATCATTGCTCCGATCGTGTCACGGAGCAGATGCTCATTGGGAACAACATAGCGACATTAGTGTAGCATGGCGTAGCTGTAGCAGTAGCAGTAGCCGTAGCGTAGCATGGCTAAGCTAACGATTTGTCCCACGGCGCAAACCTCAAGGTCTCAAGGTGACCTTGGCTAACAGCAGCCGATGCATGCATGCGTCCCTGTATAGGGGCTGTATAGTGACAGCTGTCTTCTGGAGTTAGAGTAGGCCGAGTCGATTTGCCAGCAAACATTCTCCATTCGTCTGACTACATTCCACCACCAGGCGTGTTGCTCGGGATGCAAAGGATGCCATTCAAATCAAATGTCATTGCGTCAGGATACCCAGAAGGACAGGCAGGCAGGCGAGAGTGACGCCAGCTCCGGGTTATAAAATGTGATTTGCATTGTATACTCGCGTACACAAACAACCTTTGGCTTTTTTGCATCTCTAGTCTCCATCCCGGGCCTTTCACTTGCTCTCACTGTGATGGGCATGTGACGGCCTCGGAGAGGTCTGATTGGCTGCTCACTGGCATTTGCGATAGTCAGACGTGTGCAGCCGGTCGCACCATCAGCCACAATGGGGAGGGAGGGGAGCCCCGCCCTCCGTTTCCACGGCACCCGGGATGTTGTTGTGTACTTGTGAGAGAGGGAGAGAGAGGGAGAGGGAGATAGAGTGAGAGAGAGAGAGAGAAAGAGAGAGAGAGGTTACCAGTAACAACAGAAAAGAAACAAACTGTTATAGGCCTATCTAAGGAGAAATATAGACAAAAGACATATATCCTCCATATATTAAGACATATCATACCAAAGAGGACTAAAGGGAGAATCTGATGTGTTCACAGCCTAGATGTTGGTGTCCTTTATGTCGAATGGCACCGTGAGTTTTGTCTTTGTTCCTCTGTGCTCACTGTTAATGACGCCTATCCCCTCGTCTGTTTTTGTCAGCGGCCATTTTAGCTGGCTCCAGCTGGACCGGAGGGTGCTGGAGCACGAGTTCCCCAAGAAGTCTGGCCACATAGTCCTCTACTTCTGTGTCAGGTACGCCCCCCCTACCACACACACACACACACACACACACACACACACACACACACACACGTGACTCTATACAGTTATACCGTAAATATGTGTGATCTGTATGTGTTGAGTATCAGGTCAAGAGAGTTAACAATTAGGCCCTATTGTGTTTGATTGATTAACGTGTGTGTGTGTGTGTGTGTGTGTGTGTGTGTTTGAGTGTCAGCGTGTGTGCGTGTACGTCAGCGCGTTAATCAGTGCCGATGACGTAGGTCAGCCGCTACAGGGAACTGTGAGATTGCTTTGACCTCACTGTTTAACTCCCGCCACGGAGCACCTCAGCCAATCAGCAGCCCCCCTCGCGCTCATCAGTATGCACCGCATGCAGATCCCATCAGCCGGCACCGTCACCATGACTACAAAGTGCTCCTCCTCCTCTCCCGGCGAGGCAGCACACGGTAACCCTCTCCGCACCAGCCGGGAGAGAAGGCTCTTTTAAGCATCGTGCATCTGTCTTAAAACAAGCCTCGTATTATTTATTAGCAAGCGGAAAATAGGCTTTTCATTGCACGACGCAATGAAAATGAATGCTTTTATGTTTTTATATTCATGCGCCGTAAAAGTTGCAGATAAATATTTCTCTCACGGCCAAATTTCTAAGCTTCTCTTCCCCCATCCGTCTGGACGTGGACTGTGTTCTCTCTCGCTCGCTCTTTCTCTCTCTCTCTCTCTCTCTCTCTCTCTCTCTCTCTCTCTCTCTCTCTCTCTCTCTCTCTCTCTCTCTCTCCAATCCAAGTCCACGTACTGCTGAGGTGGTGAAAGTGGGCCTGTCCCTCCCAGCCCAGCTCTGACCTGCCACAGCACGGCTGATAAAACTCTCCTCCCCCCGCAGGCCTTTGTACCGCGCACACACAATACTCCCTCTCTTATATAAAACATCTCCCTGTTGGCCACGGAGCACACGCTTTTCTATATCCCATCTCGCCGTTTGTGGGCAAGCAAGGCCATATTTAGTTGTGGCTCCAGTGGACCGAGAGGGTGGCTGAGCACGAATTCCCCAAGAAATCGGTCACTCCGACATTAGGGCATTAATTTGTGTGATTGTGTGTGTCAGTCCAACACACCCTGTGTATGTTCTACACACACACACACACACACACACACACACACACACACACACACATACTCTATAGTATATATGTGACTTAATGTCCTAGAACTCGATCAGGTCAAGGCTGGTTAACAATTTCCTGATATTAGGTTTGATTGAAAAGTAAGAGCATGATAACGTCGTCGTGTCTGGGAAAGCTAACTGTATGTTCATTATTGTTTTGTTAGTAAGCTTTTAAAACAAAAGCTTCTTTTATTTGTGAAAGTGTACCGTTCAGTTGTAGTAAGTTAGAATGACAAGACTGCGATTAGCACGTCGAGAAATAAAAGCGGTAGTATAAAATATGACTTTTAGTGTCTGTGTACGTCAGCGCGTTAATCAGTGCCGATGACGTAGGTCAGCCGCTACAGGGAACTGTGAGATTGCTTTGACCTCACTGTTTAACTCCCGCCACGGAGCACCTCAGCCAATCAGCAGCCCCCCTCGCGCTCATCAGTATGCACCGCATGCAGATCCCATCAGCCGGCACCGTCACCATGACTACAAAGTGCTCCTCCTCCTCTCCCGGCGAGGCAGCACACGGTAACCCTCTCCGCACCAGCCGGGAGAGAAGGCTCTTTTAAGCATCGTGCATCTGTCTTAAAACAAGCCTCGTATTATTTATTAGCAAGCGGAAAATAGGCTTTTCATTGCACGACGCAATGAAAATGAATGCTTTTATGTTTTTATATTCATGCGCCGTAAAAGTTGCAGATGAATATTTCTCTCACATTTCTAAGCCTCTCTTCCCCCATCCGTCTGGACGTGGACTGTGTTTCTCTCTCTCTCTCTCTCTCTCTCTCTCTCTCTCTCTCTCTCTCTCTCTCTCTCTCTCTCTCTCTCTCTCTCTCTCTCTCTCTCTCTCTCTCCAATCCAAGTCCACGTACTGCTGATGTGGTGAAAGTGGGCCTGTCCCTCCCAGCCCAGCTCTGACCTGCCACAGCACGGCTGATAAAACTCTCCTCCCCCCGCAGGCCTTTGTACCGCGCACACACAACCCCACCCCCCCCACCCGCCCGCCCCCCCCCCCCCCCCCCCCCCCCCCCGCAGGCCTTTGTACCGCGCACACACAATACTCCCTCTCTTATATAAAACATCTCCCGTATGTTGGCGAGGCACACTCCACAATGTGTGTGTGTGTGTGTGTGCGTGTGTGTGTGTGGTGTGTGTGTGTGTGTGTGTTGTGTGTACATGGGACACAAGGAGATGGCGAGAGAGTGACACAGACAGAGAGGGCGTGTGTGTGTGTGTGTGTGTGTGTGTGTGTGTGTGTGTTTGTTTGTTTAGGTTTCGCTTTATTGTGTAGTTTTCAGGGCAGCAGCAGCAGCGAAAGGCGTATGATTTTAAGGCGTGATTTCGGATTCCCGTTTTATCGTTGAGGTCGGCGTTACACACCCCACCCGACCGTCTTGACCGCTGACCCTACCCACCCCCCCGCCCCCCCTCCCACACACAACACGCACACACAACGCACACACACACACGACAGCACACACACACAACACACACGTACCTCTACCCATAAACAAATACGTACAATGGCCCAAACCACATAACGGTTGTTTTGGTTTGCCATTTTAGCACCCACTCACACACACATGCAGGACATGATTGGACTGGCTGAGATGACAGTCATGTGACCCTTGGCGAAATTGCGACGTCATGGCGATAACCCTCATCATACCATACACTCAAATAGAGATTAAACCAACACGTCTGATATCGCAACCTCTACAGCATTGCACCCACCTCCATATTAAATGTAGACAGACAGATGGGTATATGGGATTTAGTGTTTTATTTTCATTTTTCTTCATAGGATGGGCCATGATGTGCACTACCGTAGCAACGGAGACGTTTGTTCAATTCAAACTTCATTGTTTGACACCGATGTCGATAGGTTACCGAAGAGAAACGTTTGACGCGCTTTCTCGGGCCACGAAAGATTGCAGCGAACCTACCACCCACTAAATGAGTCTGTGTGTCTGTATGTATGTCTGTAATTAGATTTTTCTCGAGAACCATTCATCCGATCGACTTCAAACTTGGCAGGTTTATTGCTGAGGACCCGAGGAAGTGCAGCGTTGAGTGTGTGTGAGAAGTTGTTTGGGTGAGCGCTTCTCCGGAAAGCTGCTAGCAGCAAAAAACGAAGGTTGCGCAGTCCGTCCGTTTCGAACGGGCACGTGCTTCAAACGTGCAATAATACAGAAAAACTCAAAGTAACTGCTTGTTTTTAAATCCATTGTATTTTCAATTTGCTTAAATCACATTGTTAGATTCAAACACACTCTGGTGTGGAACTAATGCTACAGCCAATAAGAAGCTAGAAATATGTTTGATTCATTTTCATCCGATCCTGGCCCTGCTGCTTCGCTGTTTCAAAGCATTTGAGAATATCTGAGAATATCCCCTGCATGTGATGTGATAAATACCAGAATTTCATGAAGTTCAGAATTCGATTATGATTAATTATATATTTCTCGCAAACACCCACTGGGGGGTGGTACCACTCAAATTAAGAAACTCTACTCTAAGCCAATCATGTGATCTTTCATATAACTAGTTAGTACATGCACGCACATACAGAGACAGACAGACAGACAGACAGACAGACAGATGAACACTCACATCCACACAGAAGTAAGTCTGGTCATTAATAATAATGAAATGGATTAGCAATAATCTTTTTGTTTTGCTCTGTTTGTATTTATTTTGTTGTTCGTTTAGGTATTTACTGTGTATTTACTCAGTGCTTACTGAGTATTCACTGAGTATTTACATAGCCTAATGGATCTTGATGGACTGACCTCATGAACTTTGACACCATTTGGGGGTGTGGCTTAACCCCCCCCCCCCCCCCCCCGATTCCGTCTCCTTGCTTGATCTCCTGCCTCAGTCACTCCAAATGTCACTCTCTGTTCCTCTCTCTCTATCTCTCTATCTCTCTATGTCTCTCTACCTCTCTCTCTCTCTTTTTCTCTCTGTATGCCTCTGCCTCTGTTACTGTTAAACACGATTACACACACACACACACACACACACACACACACACACACACACACACATACAGACGCTGGACTATGATAGCACTACAATCAGTCCAAATGTCAGCGCTGAATCCATTACCAGCAGGACCTGGACACACACACACACACACTGTGTGAGTGTGTTTGTGTGTGTGTGTGTGTAGTATGTGTGTGAGTGTGTGTTATTTTTGTTGATTGTTTGTGTGTAGTATGCTGTCGAGATCTGGCCACTGGCTTCTGCTGATTGGACTGGCTGATGGTGTGTGTGTGTGTGTGTGTGTGTTTTCATCGATAGTGTGGCTTTAATTAAATGTTCAGATTCTCCTGTAGAACCAACCAGTAGAAGGATTTAAACCCAGCAGTATTGATCCAGTCATTTTGTTCCCTCACACACACACACACACACACACACACACTACCTACTACACACATGCATATCCATTAGCTGAATACGGTGCTCCACACTGCACGCAACAACATACTTTCATTTGTATTATTGTGGGTTTTTTTGTGTTTGGTGTTCCTCTGCTTCCCACAGCGTCTCCTTTAGATCTCTCTCAGCATCAAACACTGAGGAAGCTCCCATGCTAGTAGCGTAGCTCGCTAGCAGGCGAGCTCCCCTCTGGCCCTATGTGCATTCACAGGCTAAATTTAGCCTGCATTATTATGTTAGTGCCCGGCGTAGTGCTGAACCAGAAGTGGGTTACTGGGCTGCTCCTGCCCGTAGCTACAGATGCGAGCTTGTGTGTGTGTGTGTGTGTGTGTGTGTGTGTGCATGTGGAATCGTGTACATGTTTACCTTGTATTTGTTTGTGGGGTTAGTGGTGGGAAAGATAATATGTGTGTTTTGGTGTGTGTGTGTGTGTGTGTGTGTATTTGCTTGAAAAGGAAATGTGAAAACACTCAAGACACCATTTGGTAGAGTGTGCCCCCATGTGGTCAGTATGATCACTGCAGCATAATTAAGTGTGTTCAGTGTTTTTCAAAAAGGGCAAAGTGAAATCTTAAAAATCTCCTCCACTATTCGTTATAGTATGAGTTAAACGTCAAGTTAAACATATTCACGTGTGTCCCCCAGGTTCTACATTGAGAGCATCTCCTACCTAAAGGACAACGCCACCATTGAGTTGTTCTTCCTCAACGCCAAGTCCAGTATCCACAAGGTAAGGTCCTTCCAGTGGGTGTAGTGGAGTGCCTTGCCCAATAGGGGGTGCTCATGCTCTGATGGCACAAACAAGAAAAAAAAAAAGAAAAAAAGCACACAGGCTTGTAAAGTCATCATACAGAACATGGTTGGTGTAAAGTTTCTTTGGATCACAGTTCCACATGTGTTGTGTTTGAATCCCCCACAGTGCTGTGCTGTGCCTGTGGGGTGAAGGACGGAGTGTTAGGCTTTCACATCCAGGCTAGGCTAGGTTTTATTCAAACCCACTTCCCCAGACTTAACAATATGTTCACGATCCACACACACGCGCACACACACACACCACACACACACACCACAAAGGGAGCCTCTCATTTTAACGTTTCAAGAATGTGCTTTCCGATGATATTTAGCCTCGTTCAAAGTTCCATAATTCCTCAAACTGTATAAAAAAAGGTTTAAAGTTGTTGCTTATCGTTGATTTGATTGATTTTATTATAATTATTTAATAGAGAACAGGAGCCTGTGACTGATTAGACAAGTGTGTGTCTGTGCATGCGTGCGTGTGTGTGTGTGTGTGTGTGTGTGTATGTGCATGTGTGTGTGCGTGTGTGTGTGTGTGTGTGTGTGTGTGTCAGTATCAGGAAGGGGTGTCCTTCCGGGTGGTCTATCCTGGGTGTGTTTGTTTAATCTAGAGTTCCATCCTTCCAACCGTCTGATCTCTTCACCAATTAAGAGCTGGCAGTATGGAGGACATTCCTCACATAGCTGACCCACTGTTCACTGCTCCCATAAACCCCCGGCCGCCAGACCCCCTTACACACACACACACACACACACACACACACACACACACACACACACACTGAGCACCATCTCTCTATCCCTCCCCCTCCCTCCCCACCCTCTCTCTCTCTCTCTCTCTGAATGAGCAGGAAAGAAAGGAAAGAGGAGATAACAGAGACCTTGAGTCATCAAACCAGCCCTCTGTGTCTCCCCCCTCCTCTCTCTGTCTCTCCCCTAATCCCGACCTGCATGGCGGAGGGTGGGCTATAAATGAGTAGGGGTTGGGTGGGGGGAGGTGTCGGGGATCAGGGAGACCCCAGAGCTGTCATCACGGTCAGAGAGGGGGCGAGAGACAGAGAGAGAGAGAGAGAGAGAGAGAGAGAGAGAGAGAGAGAGAGAGAGAGAGAGAGAGAGAGAGAGAGAGAGACTTTAGTAACCTCTGTGTGTTTACATGTCTTCCTCTCGCAGGAACTCATCGAGCTGGACAGCGACATTGTCTTTGAACTGGCCTCCTACATTCTGCAAGTAAGATCACCATGGCTGTGTGTGTGTGTGTGTGTGTGTGTGGGTATGTGTGTGTGTGTGTGTGTGTGTGTGTGTGTGTGTGTGTGTGTGTGTGTGTGCGGGTGTGTGTACGTGTGCACATGCGTACATATTAGGGCTGGGCAATATGTCAATATTATATGGATATTGGGATATGAGATTAGATATCGGCTTTGGATATCCTAATATCGTGTTATGGCATAAGCGTTGTCTGTTTGTAAAGTGATGTCATTTCCTCAACTTACGCGACTGTTGCAGCTGTTCTGTTATTTGCCTTTGCCCTCTTAGTCATTATATCCACATTACTGATGATATCAGTAATGTGATATTTAATGACCTACTGTATGTCTACTTCTATGCCTGTTTTCACAGAGAATGAAAACAGGCAATGGTATTTTTATTAGTATTTTTATGTACGGTATTTTGAATTTGTGTGTATGTGTGTGTGCGTGCGCACGTGTGTGTGTGTGTGGTAGACTGGGTTGCTGTGCCGGTCAGATCATCACACACACGCACACACGCGTTTCAAATGTTTTTCTTTCTTTTCCGCAGGAGGCAAAAGGAGACTTTACGAGGTAAGCCCACAGTCATCGCTACACACACACACAATAC
>PIJE02000101.1:616082-686082 GCA_002895965.2 Coryphaenoides rupestris | reverse complement strand
TCCACGGTTGATATGCTGGCCAGGATCGGTGTTGCTTGGAAAGCTCGAATCGTTTTTTTTGCAGGGGACTTCGTTTGATGCTGAGAGTCTCTTCCTCTTTGTCTCATTCTAACCACAGTAGCGTGGTGAATCCATTTTGGTGCCCAATATAGTTTGACCTGTTTCTCGTGCTTTAAATATATCTATGTGCTATAAATCCTTTGTTATGTGTCCATTGTGAGAATATTTGACGCAATAACCGTTACCTCAACAACATCCTCAAGATCATCCTGAGAATGTTGCTGGCAAAACGTTTTATCTTTGTTAACAAAAAACATTTCAAGAACGTTTTTTTTTAGAAAAGCATCGTGTCATCTATTGCCCTGATGTCCTCAAAACATCCTCGAACCTGTTGCAGTTAAAACGGTATATCTTTATTCATATTTAACCTCCGAGGAACATTTCTGAAATGATAAAACATCCTCACAACGTTCTTGGAACCAATCGATCAAAACGTTTTCCGTAAAACATTATCGGAACTCGTCGGCCACGTGAGCCGATCGTGTGGGAACGTTCCCTGGAGCGCTGGGCTCCTGCTACACGGAGGGGGTACTGTCGGGGTACCGGATCCGTCGTGGAAAACGGCATAAACAACGTTGGTCGAATGTAACGATAATGCCAATGATGTTGACCTGGCTCCGAAAGACACCACACCAGAGCATACTGGAAATAGAGAATAAATACATTTGCTGTATGTTTTATTCAGTGTAGAAATGTATACTGTAATTGATACTGTTGGAATCTATCAAGCGTGCCTGAATCCAGATGACTATTAAGAGTAGAGATATTTACGCTATTACACTGTGACGCGAGCCAACATGTGGGGCCGTGTACATGGGCACAGTTTTATTCCCCCACTTCAAGCCCCGGCAAAAGCGGAGGAATACCTGTAGTGAAGTAAATATCCGGTCGTTCAATGATATCTGATGTTAAAATAGAGAAACTTTAGCAGCGCCAGGCCAGCCAACGGTCGCAAAAATGTTACTGTTGTGAATGTGTATGTGTGTGTGTGAATGTGTACGTGTGTGTGTGTGTGTGTGTGTGTGAATGTGTACGTGTGTGTGTGTGTGTGTGTGTGTGTGTGTGTGTATGTGTGTGTGTGTGTGTGTCGAGGAACTCCCAACATATATCACAATCAGTACAGACGAGATAATAAGAAGAGTGAAGCTGGAGTGTGTGTCTGTGTGTGTGTGTGTGTACGTGTGTGTGTGTGTGTGTGTGTGTGTGTGTGTGTGTGTGTGTGTGTGTACGTGTGTGTGTGTGTGTGTGCGCCAGCAGGTAAACATGTCGATGATGTAATATGGGCCGACGGAAGAGCAACACCAAAACATCAACAACAGGAAGTAGTCACAGGCTGGGCCGGTGTCTCCATGACAACAGCGCGCGCACACATAATCAACCCCCCCCCGTTCTGGACTGAATAGTTTGGGTCAGGTTCAGTTCAGGGATACAAACACAACCCACACAACTTTGGGCTTTGTAATTTGATCAATTCCTGGATTTATCTGATTTGTGTTAATTGCGTGATTCAAACGCGCACGCTACAGCTGACTCTTGGCGCATGAACTCGTTTGACCGTTTGTCCTTTTTTTTTTTTGCCCGTTGTATTTTATCTGCGTTTTGGAATTGTCGTTCGAGGAAAGATGTTGAGATTGATAAGATGTACAACCACACGCACGGCAGGGCACGACCCCATTAGCCATAACAACAGACACAGCCCTTGGGGTTACAGAGGTTAGCCCGATATACAATTGGCCCGCTCCACTTATTGTTTTACTGTTAAAAGCCAGTCCTCGAACACACTTACAACTTGAAAGTTTAATTCGACCATTTCCAGTGAATTATCATTGTGTTGTTTCTTTTAACCTGTCAGGCTTTGAAGTTATTTTTTGCCTCGGCAAACGTCACGGTTTAAATGTCTTCCCGGACCACCTTACAACATCGTCGTCAAGAGTTCTTGCGCACACACACTCTTGGTTTACACAAAGACAGATTAAGTGGTCTCTTGTCCCAAAGCTGTAACAACCACTCACACACACACGCACACGCACACACTCACACTATCGCTGCAGTCCACATGGAACCACACACACACACGCACCACCACCTAATGCACACGTGCGCGGGGGGGGGCTGGGGGGTGGGGTGCCCTATCTGACCCTGGCTTGATATTTTTAGCACCACGCGCCATTAGCGTGTCATACTCCACTGAGAGTGTATCATGCATGGAGATGAGGGCGCCGATTTTCACCCTTTCTCCATTAAACTCTCTGTTTCTCTCTCTCCATCTCTCTCTCTCTTTATGTTTACGTACAGTAACTCTCTCTCTCTCATTCTCGTTCTACGGACCATTGTTTTCCCAGGCTGTTAACATTCCTGGCCTGCGCTCCATCCCTCCCTCCCTCCCTCCCTCCCTCCGTTCCTTCAGCCCACCGACCCTCTGTCCTCTGAGCAGCCCTGATATGTATGTGCTGCCGGTCTGTTCTGATTCTGCTGCTGCTGCTGCTTGTGGCGTTGTCCTGGCAACAACATGTTCAACAACGGGCTCCCAGGTCTCCGCTCACTGAGTTGACCTGAGATCCCCCCCTGTGCAGTGTGTGTGTGTGAGTGTGTAGCTTGTGGTCATGGGTGCACGTCTATATGTCTGTGTGTGTGTGTGTGTGTGTGTGTGTGTGTGTGTGTGTGTGTGTGTGTGTGTGTGTGTGCATGTGTCTGTGTGTGTGTGTGTGTGTGTGTGTGTGTGTGTGGTGTGTGTGTGTGTGTGTGTGTGTGTGTGTGTGTGTGTGTGTGTTTGAGAGAGAGCGAGAGAGAAGGATCAGGCGAAACAAAGCAGGAGAACTTATAGCATTTCAGGGGATGCAGAAAGGTCTTAACAACAACCAAAGACACACACACACACACACACACACACCACACCTAGCCACACAGCCCAGAGCAGGAAGTGTGGTCCCCGGGGGAGAGAGAGAGAGAGAGAGAGAGAGAGAGAGAGAGAGAGAGAGAGAGAGAGAGAGAGAGAGAGAGAGAGAGAGGAGGTGGTCTCTGGGGGAGAGAGGAGGGAGGGGTCAGTGGGAGGGGAGGGGACAAATGCCCACCCCCATTCCCTCACCCCTCCCTCCTCCCACGAAACACTCGCCTACAGCTGGTGAACACCGGCCAAACTCAGACCTTTCTGTTCCCTCGCGTCTGGAAGGATTTGAGAAACACACACACACACACACACATACAGAAACACCCACACCCACTCACACGCACGCTGACTACATCGCGGGGAAGAAAGTTCTTGCCCAGCTGGGATTGGCTGCGTTAAAAGAGGACACAAAGGAAACGAGAAGAAGAAGAAAAAAGAGAATTTGAGCCAAGAATAGAGGACCCCTCTCTCTCTCTCTCTCTCTCTCTCTCTCTCTCTCTCTCTCTCTTCTCTCTCTCACTCTCTCTCTCTCTCTCTCTCTCGCTCTCTCTCCATACTCTCTCTGCTCTAGTCTTTCCCTGTGAAGTCATCCAGTTACGAGGATCCTTTGTCGATGAGAGCGCCCGGTCTGGACTTAATTAGAGATCCACAGAATAGGTCATCTTCCTCCTCCTCCTCCTCCTCCTCCTCCTCCTCTTCCTTCCTCCTCCCCCCCCCCGCATGTTTCTCTTCCAATCCTTTTTCTTCTCAATAACCGGGAGCTGAGGGTCGGCTGCGGGGGGATCCAGCCGCCTAGCGTGTGCCCCTAACCCTCCCTGCTGCTCCCTCCCAACCCCCAGGTGTTCCAATGGCGCCAACTCGAAAACCTCTACTTCAGGGAGAAGAAGTTCTCGGTGGAAGTTCATGACCCCAGAAGGTAAATCTCTCATCGGCTTAACCGTAGCTTTCACGTTGTGCATGTGTCAGACAGACCCCTGGCGGTTTGTTCACACCTTTGGTCATCGTAACTACGATTGTTGTTGTTGCGAACGCTGCTAATGTTGTGTTTTATTTTGTGTGTGTTATCGTGGGAATGTATTGAGATGCAAAGCAATATTGCCGTTTTTTTTATGCTAGCAACTCATTTACCATTGGCAGTGAACACACTCTATCCTATGTGTGATTCTGGAAGTCTCTCTTTTTAAACACTACACTGGTGGCATGGCTGAGAAGGCAATGGCGGGAGACACCGGGGATACCAGACAGAGTCCTGCTGTAAGCAGCATGGGAAACAGTCAAAAAAGAAACCAAAAGACAAACAGAGAAGTTATTCTTGGCGACGCGGCGAAATACGAGAGATTTCTCAGTGGGTCTCGACACAGATTGATACTCAGAAACACACACACACACACACACACACAACACAGACACACACACGGATGCACTCAGAGTGAGCCCCTGTTATTCCACCGCAGAAGGATGGATGGGTGAGCGTTAGCTGCTCTGGTGGAGGAAGTGACCTCTCTGGTGTTTATTTAACATGCCTACATATACAGAGTGGAGAGGGAGGGAGGGAGGGAGAGATAGGCCAGGAGAGAGAGAGAGACAGAGAGAAATAAAGAGAAGGAGAGAGAGAGAGACAGACAGAGCGGTGTTTTCCTTTAAGGAGGCTATCATTAGTGTGAGTTGGTCTGTTGCCGGGCTGACAGTTGTGTGTTTAAATAAAAGTAAAACATGTGGGAGACAACGTGTGTGGCTCCACAAAGTCTCTCTCTCTCTCTCTCTCTCTCTCTCTCTCTCTCTCTCTCTCTCTCTCTCTCTCTCTCTCTCTCTCTCTCTCTCTCCTACTGTGGCTCGCTCGCCCAGTCTCTTTTCCATGCACTCCTCCTCAGACATGGTGGTATTAGTAGTGGTGTTGGGTGTCAGTAACAGTTCAAAGTATTCCTTGTGGTATGATATTAGTAGTGTTAGAGAAACTGATGTGGTACTGATAGCAACAGTAACACTGCTGTTGTACTCATTATACTATCGTTACTATGTTACTACTGTAGTACTCATTATCCATCCATTAGTACTGCAGTAGTACTACTGTAATACTTATTATCCTCCATTAGTACTGCAGTAGTACTACTGTAGTACTCATTATCCTCTATTAGTACTGCAGTAGTACTACTGTAATACTTATTATCCTCCATTAGTACTGCAGTAGTACTACTGTAGTACTCATTATCCTCTATTAGTACTGCAGTAGTACTCATTCCTTATTCGTACTGCTGCATTAGTAATGCTCATTACTACGATTATTAGTATATCATACTGCTGGGGGTGCTAAGTGTGTATAAGGTGACCCTGTCAGTGTGTGTGTGTGGTGTGAATTGTGTGTGTGTGTTAGTGTGTGTTAACGCGGCCTCCTGTCCGTGTGCACAGCAGGGCATCGGTGACCCGCAGGACGTTCGGCCACAGCGGCATCGCGGTGCACACTTGGTACGCCTGCCCCGCCCTCATCAAGTCCATCTGGGCCATGGCCATCAGCCAGCACCAGTTCTACCTGGACCGCAAGCAGAGCAAGGTGAGAAACACTCACACACACACACTCCACCCCCGACCGCCGTCACACAGTACACATCAATCCAGGACACTATCATACAGGACAGGTAAATGGTGAATAGATTGTATTTATATCACGCTTTTATCCAAGCGCTTTACAGTATTCCCTCACATTCACCCATTCATACACCGACGGCGGTGGTGTCAACCATGCAAGGTAACAACCAACACGTCAGGAGCAGTTAGGGTTAGGTGGTGTCTTGCTCAGGGACACCTCGACACTTAGCTAGGCGGAGGCCGGGGATCGAACCAGCAACCTCCTGAGCTACTGCCGTCCTGTATGATGACACGTTATCATACAGGACACATGTGGAGCTACAGAGAGACAGGCGTAGTGAGAACAGAGTGTGGTTCATTGGCATCGGGACACACACACACACACGATACAATTGTGCAATTGCATTGCATTACAAGGGTGATAGCAGTCCCTAGGGGTTTTTACTAACCACGATCATAACAATATATATTTACAGTTTAATATATACAAATAAAAGATCAACAGAAAGAATAAAACAGTCCCAAGAAAAACACATTATATTACATTACAATTAAGTGCAGATACACGTTGCTGAGGTTGTCACTGATAACTTAAACATAATACAGCTGCCGATGGTTTGTCATTGTGTCTATGAATTCATTCTGTTCTTAATTGTCCCTGAGTTAATCAAGTTATCAAGTTATCTTATTTAAGATGTTGTTAATCTGTGGAAGCGCATTCTGACAATGTGCTATTGTTTATGTAGTGCACACACCGGATGTTAACTCCTCTCCTCCCTGTGTGTGTGCGTGTGTGTGTGTGTGTGTGTGTGTGTGTGTGCAGTCTAAGATCCACGCAGCGCGCAGCCTGAGTGAGATTGCCATCGACCTGACAGAAACAGGGACTCTGAAGACCTCCAAACTCGCCAACATGGGCAGCAAGGGAAAGATCATCTGTGGCAGCAGCGGCAGTCTGCTCTCCTCAGGTGTGTGTGTGTGTGTGTGTGTGTGTGTGTGTGTGTGTGTGTGTGTGTGTGTGTGTGTGGTTGTGTGTGTGTGTGTGTGTGTGTGTGTGTGTGTGTGTCGTGGAGACAGGAGGGAAGGGCTGACTGGTGCTGAAAGCTGGACAGACAGCACCAGTTGCTGATGGATCAGATGGACTTTGATGTTCAGTGGAATCTCTGTATGCATGTGTGTGTGTGTGTGTGTGTGTGTGTGTGTGTGTGTGTGTGTGTGTGTGTGTGTGTGTGTGTGTGTGTGTGTGTGTGTGTGTGTGTGTGTGTGTGTGTTAATGTATAGAAACACAACTCCCAGCCTGGTCAAAGAGGCCCCCCACACATCTAAATTTAGTGTGTGTGTGTGTGTGGTGTGTGTGTGTGTGTGTGTGTGTGTGTGTGTGTGTGTGTGTGTGTGTGTGTGTGTGTGTGTGTGTGTGTGTGTGTGTGTGTGTACCACACTCATGCGAGATAGAAGTGGATCCAATATAGCTCTTTGTCATGACCTTTAGAACAATGTAGAATTAAGTGTACAGAATTAAGCAGTGAGGTTAGAACTATGAGGGAGGGAGAGAGAGGGATACACAGAGAAAGAAAGAGACAGAGAGACAGGGAGAGAGAGAGAGAGAGAGAGAGAGATTTATTTGTGGAGTAGAGAAGAGAGGAACAAAGGCTTCCCTCACCCTGGCGGCCATGTTAGATTGATGTTTGGTGTGTTCCTCATGCCTGACCACTGAGCTGTGCCTAATAGACTTCAGGCTCCATGTTAGACGGACCTCATCAGACCTTGGGCTTAACAGCATCACTGGAGGAGTCTTACCCCGTTTGAACCTGGAACTGATGGGAATGCCGTCCCCGTGACTCGACCGCACAGACTTTCATGTGACACCTGAACGTTGACATCGTGTTAACACTGTAAGGCCAAGAATGACCCTTCTTCTTCTTCTTCTTCTTATTACTTATTGACATGTTGTGTTGGCCCCCTGCAGGCTCCCAGGAGTCTGACAGCTCCCAGACGGCTAAGAAGGACATGCTAGCCGCTCTGAGGGCCCGCCAGGACGCGCTGGAAGATACCCTCAAACTGCGGTTAGAGGAACTCAAGAAGATCTGCATCAGAGAGGCGGTGAGACCACGACTCCACCACACATGCTGTACATGCCGCCGCGTACAACGTCACCTCAGCAGAATAAGTCCCCCGTTACAAATTCTGGTCCTGGGCTCCTGCTAGCCAAGTGTCGGTGTGTCCCTGAGCAAGACACCCAACACCTCACTGCTCCCTTGCATGGCTGTCGGTGTATGAACGTGTCTGTACTGTATGTATGAATGAACGTGAGGTACTAATTATAAAACGCTTGTGACCTGTGCGTGGCCACAGGTCATAAAAGTTGCATTGCAAATGCAGTCCATTTACACACACAGTAGATACATACAGTACTTGATGTAAAATAGTATATGTTAATATACTCCTGGTATGTGAAGTACGTATAGGTTCCACTCCTGCACATACAGCCACGCTTACGAGTTTTTTGTATTTTGGGGAAATCCTCCTCTCTTCCTCCTCTCCTCCTCCTCCTACTCTCTCCTCTCCGGGACCTCCTGCAGGAGTTGACGGGGAAACTCCCCAAAGAGTACCCACTGGACCCCGGCGAGGAAGCCCCCACTGTGAGGAGGAAGATCGGCACCGCCTTCAAACTGGACGAGCAGAAGATCCTTCCCAAGGGAGAGGTGAGCCAGAGCCGCCCCTCTGTCCCCAGCAGCACCAGCAGCAGCCAGTCACACCCTGGATTGTGTTGTGAGAGCACAGACCGCAGCGAGAAGAGAACGTAGAAGATGATCACTTTCTAGATAGATAGCAAGCTACCTAGTTTGCTTGTTTCTAAATTGCTAGTTTAGCTTAGTTTCTAGATAGATAGATAGATTACATAGATACATAGCTACCTATCTAGTTAGCTTTCTTCTAGATTGGTAGTTTAGCTTAGTTTCTAGATAGATTAGGTAGATAGTCCACCTAGCTAGTTTGCTTATTTCTATATATCTAGTTTAGTTTTGTTTCTAGATAGCTAGTTTATTTTAGTTTCTAGATATCTAGTTTAGTTTTGTTTCTAGATAGCTAGTTTATTTTAGTTTCTAGATATCTAGTTTAGTTTCTAGACAGCTAGTTTAGTTTAGTTTCTAGATATCTAGTTTAGTTTCTAGACAGCTAGTTTAGTTTAGTTTCTAGATAGCTAGTTTAGTTTCTAGATGGCTAGTTTAGCTTAGTTTCTAGATGGCTAGTTTATCTAGCTTCTAGATAGCTAGTTAGTTTCTAGATTGCTAGTTTATCTTAGCTTCTAGATAGCTAGTTTAGCTTAGCTTCTAGATAGCGTGCTCGCTTGCTTGCTCAAAATTGGTGAGCAGGCAGCAATACCAGAGTTGGCCACTAGGAGAACGGTCGCCAGGAGGAGCGAGCGCGGTGGCTTGGTTCAATCAGATTAAAACCACGGCACTGCTCTCCCGGATTGTCTGTGGGTTCGTACTGTATGCCGCTAGCCTTAGCGTACAAGCCTGGCATTTACTGTGTGTAATTGCGGTATCCATGTTTCGTCAGCGGGGATTCTGTTGCTAGGGATGATTGTCGTCGCTTGTGGACTCTTCAATTGGAATTCGGCGCTGAGATTTATTAGCGGTGGGAATAAAAACAAATAGCTGAACGCTAACCAATAGGCCAGCGTGACTTACTGGCCTGGCACAGAGCGCAACCAACACCCTAATGGAATAAGAGTCCCCATGCTGAGTAATTAGATTGGTTCTGCTCTTGTCACGTTGCCATGTGAGGCAGTATGCGCCTCGCTCCCTTCATACAAACACACCGTTTGAAATGAGCTATGGGATGAATGGGGAGCAACTAATGCAACTCCACACTCAGAACACGTCATGGGTTCAACATAAAGAGCTAATGGCGTTCAACAAACACACACACACACACACACGCGCGCATTACTTTAAACACAAGGCGCCAACAGCCGAGATAGTGAGAGGTGTGTGTGTGGAGGTGGTGGTGGTGGTAGTGGTGGTGGTGGTCGTGGTGCAGTCGTGCAGCAGTGGGTGGAGCACAGTGAAAAGCCACAGCCTGACACAAGCCTTGGCTCCTGTGCCCACAATTGGGCTTAATACCTGTTCTCTACCTCTCTCTGTCTCCCTCACCCTCTCTCTCTCCCTCCCTCTGGCTGTATTTATACCACGGCTAGATTTTCCAGAAGAGCAGAACTTCTAAAAATAGTCAGACTTCTCACCACAGGAAGTGGTGATAGTAGGATTGTGTGTGTGTGTGTGTTCCATTTATTTTACTGAAAAGGTTCCAGGGTAACACTATCAAAATAAAAGCCCTGTGAGCAGAAATCTGTTTTATTTAAATCTGCTGTAGGCTGTGTGCTCCTCCTGAACACACACACAGAGATACTCTTACTCACATACATTCACACCCACGGGCCGTGACACACATACACACACACAGGAAAATGTAGAGGGTGGGAGTATGAACAGCGTAGTGACTGGGTTGTTGGGCACAGGACTGAGGTAGATCACTTAGATGTCAACGCAAGTGAATACAGCATTGCTCTCACTCCCCTAGGCAAGGTAGACCAGGTGTGTGTATAGAGAGAGATATTGTATTGACAGAGACCGTCTTTGGTGATTCTTCAGAATTTACCAATGGTAAATGGATTGTATTTATATTCGCTTTTATCCAAAACGCTTTACAGTTGCCTCACATTCACCCATTCATACACCGGCGGCAGTGCCAACCATGCAAGGTAACAACCAACACGTCAGGAGCAGTTAGGGTTAGGTGGTGTCTTGCTCAGGGACACCTCAACACTTAGCTAGGGATCAAACCAGCGACTTTCCTGTTACCATCCCGCTCTCTATTGCCGCCCCACTTGTCAATGCAATACGCATGCACGCACATATGCAGAAACACGCACACACACACACACATACACACACACACACACACACACACACACACACACACACACACACACACACACACACACACACACACACACACACACACACACACACACACACACACATTGCAGTGAACAGGCTTGGCCACAAATCATATGTAAAGAAAACGTCTGTGTTTCTAGCCATGCACGCAGAGATGTTGAGCATGTCGTAGGAAGCTATGATCCGCTGCAGTCAGTTTACTTCACACTCTCCAGACGACTGAGATATCGCTGGACTGTGTTTTTATTGGATGGGTGGTCTGGAGCCGTGTTATTGTTGGACGCAGGGGTCTGGATGGAGAGACTATCTATTGGTGGAGAACGTGGAGGCCGCAGCAGATAGGTCATTTCCTCGATGTGTTGATGCTGGCGAGGTCTGGTGTCCGAGCCGCGTGGGAAGGTCATCACAGCGGGACCGGACCGCAGTGTGTTGCTGTTGGCCGCTCGGTCAGCCAACATGCGGCTGACCGCAGGTGCTTTTTCTGTCCTCCTAAACCGTGGGTGTTGCTGTGATGACCGGATACCTGCTTGGCCACCCCACCTGACGTCTGCCAGCTCACTTGCCAGCCAGCACCCCATCACAATATTACTATTCCATACATCATTTGTACTTGTAGGGCTGGGCGATTAATCGATCTCGAATCGAGATTGCAATACATTTTTTGTCGATTTCGATCTATCAGCCTTCGTGATTTTTTTTCGATCTGGATAGATCTGACAGCAGCGTCATGACGGCACCGGAAATAAACGCGATAACGGCCAATCGTCTGTAGTGTTTTGGCTCGACACGCCCATTTATACCGCGGCACGAGGCGTTTCCTACTTGAGCATGGTCTCCGGGCGTATTTAACTTTACCGTTCACGGGACTTAAACATAAGAGAAGGCTTTCCACGAGACACGCAGGTTCGAGTCAGCGCACATACAGCCACCAAGAAGTGAACGCCAGCAGAACCCCCCCCATCCCCGCTGGGGGTGTGTTACACCTAACAGAGCTTGGAACTCTTTTTTTTAATCATTAAAGTGACTTGACTTTCTTAAAGAAGTTGGTTCCCATCCCCCCCCAAAAAAATGTATCCCTGTTAATTAATTTGTGATTAAGGGCTATACAAATACAATTGACTTGACTTGACTTGTGATTTGTGTGTGTGTGTGTGTGTGTGTGTGTGTGTGTAGGAGGAGGAGCTTGAGCGGCTGGAGCGGGAGTTTGCCATCCAGTCCCAGATCACGGAGGCGGCACGGCGGCTGGCCAGCGACCCACACGTCAGCAGCAAGAAGCTGAAGAAGCAGAGGAAGACGTCGTACCTGAACGCCCTGAAGAAGCTTCAGGAGATTGAGAACTCCATCAACGAGCACCGCGTGCGCTCTGGCAAGAAGCCCACCCAGCGGGCCTCGCTCATCATCGAGGGTGGGTGGGCCACCCAACACACACTGTCTGTGTGTGTGTGTGTGTGTGTGTGTGTGTGTGTGTGTGTGTGTGTGTGTGTGTGTGTGTGTGTGTGTGTGTGTGTGTGTGTGTGTGTGTGTGTGTGTGTGTGTGTGTGTGTTTATGTGGCCTGAGCCCAGGGCTTCCACTGAAATACTGACTTGTTGTGTTGCCGTCGGTGTCACATTAATCTGGGATCCAGCAATTCTACTACGCTATAGCAGATCCTCTTGGGGGAAGCAGCACAGAAGCTCCGCCTTCTGGTGATGGGGGCGGATGTTTTGTTCCAGAGATGTTCGGCTGAAGAAAACTCAAGCTTTCTGTATTTTACTAAGTGTATTACTACTTCTACTGTTTAGTGCTGCTAGCCGATTTTGTGTTGGCTTACAGATCCCTCCCTCCAGCAACATGTTTGGTCGAAAGTCACACACAAGCAACGACAGATAATGAAAGCGATTTGAGCTCATTTGCCATCAGACTTTAGATGTTAATCTAATATCAACTAGCATCCCGGCAACTCATTGTTATATGGGCTCCACAGGGAGCATCGCAAACTGTTGCTTTTTTTTGTATGTTGAACACGATCAGTGTATATTGATTATAAGAACGACGTCATCATTAATGCATTAACATGGTGTATCGTGGTGTATCATTGTAGCCAAATGTTTCCCAGCCAGATGAAAGGATTGGGTGAGTGCTCATTAGACGCCACACTGATGGCTCCCTGTTCATTTCACTTATTACTTCTTTTCTCATCGGTAATTTCTTCCTGTGACCCACAGAGGCCAACATCGGTTCAGAAGACAGCTCCCTGTCTGACGCGCTGGTCTTGGATGATGGTAAGTGTCCACCCCACCTCCTGTGAGAGACAGGTGGAGGTGTGTGTGTGTTAGGGCTTGCACGGAAAAGTCGACTTATCGACGCGTCGACGTCACTACCACAAGCCGACGCCTACCGGGAGACGTCGACGCGTCGTTGACCACGTGATTTCACACTTTAAGAATATAAAAAAAAAAATTACACTTTAAGATATTTGATGCGGTGGCCGGTGGGGGAAATTAAGCGATTTGAGCGGTGGGAGCCTACCTAGCGGACTGTACCAACTGGGAGGCGGCTGCTATGTGGACACTCCCACTTGTGATGTCACTTTGACAATTTTACTCACATGACAATTTTTAAACAGCTTGTAATGGCTAATCACGTTCACACCTGGTGGTATAATCGGGCCCCTTTAACATCCATTCATGCTCAACCCACTATTCCGTCTTATATTTTATCTTTGCATCCTTCTTGTCTTAGATGACTCCCAGGTCACGGGTACGCCCACCTTCTCCCCGGCGGCGTCCCCGCACAAGGGCCTCCCGCCCCGGCCACCATCACACAACCGGCCCCCGCCACCGCAGTCCCTGGACGGCCTGCGCCACCTGCACTACACGCGCATGGACTACGACAAGTCCCCCATCAAGCCCAAGATGTGGAGCGAGTCGTCGCTGGACGAGCCCTACGAGAGGGTCAAGAAGCGCTCGTCCCACGGCAGGTGAGGACGGCGGGGGCGGAGCTTGGGGGAGACGACGTCACCTGTTCACGCGCTGGAGTTAGCATCTCATTTACATTTGCATTTACATTGAGGGCATTTGGCAGACGCTTTTATCCAAAGCGACTTACAAAGAGTACATGTAGAATAGAATAGAATAGAATAGAACTTTATTAATCCCGAAGGAAATTCATGTGTTGAAGGAGACAGTTTGTCATGTTAATAACATGACAGCCACAGACAATATATGGGTTTTGTTCAGTAGATCTTTTAGAATTATTACTGAATGATTTGTTATAAGGTGTAATTATTGTCATACTGTTGTAGGCAGTTGTTACTGTGGCCTGAAGTTCAGGTTTCAGGTTCAGGTTCTGGATTGTCTGTAAGCGAAGCAGCGAGCTCGGGAATCAATGTGACACAAGGCAGCATCACCCGGAATGATTCCTAATTTATTCAGATACATAGAGCATATATACAGTTTTGGACTTACATGTAGACACAACTCAAAGTCAGACTGGGAAGCAGGGATGCTATGGTCTCACATGGAGATGCAACAGACAGACAGTCAGCCTGGGATGCAGGGATATTATGGTCTTACATGTAGACACAACAGACAGACAGTCAGCCTGGGAAGCAGGGACACCATCGTCCCACACGGAGATGCACCTGTCCCCACCTCCCAGACAGCCAGCCTGGGAAGCAGGGACAGCACGGCCCCCGCGACCGAAGAACAGCGAGAACAGCCAGTGAGATCCTGAAGGCGTCCCAGGGCTAACAAATACGAGTGAAGCTAAATAGTCACGTAGGCCTAACGGCAGAGTGGAAAGATTAATACATCCACTCCCATCAGTAAATCCAAATAAAATACAATAAATAAAAAGGTTACTTAGCAGTGGTGCTCACTGCCTCAGCGATAATGTTTTTTGTATTATTGATGAGGCAGCTAATTTAATTCATGACGCTTTATTCATGAAGCCTATCCTCCTCTCCTCCTCTCCCTGGGTGGTCCCTGGTCCCCACGGTGGTCCGCAGCCACAGGCGTTTCCCGAGCTCGGGCAGCACGGAGCCGGGGGGCAGCAACTCTCTCCAGAGCAGCCCCATCCGAGGCCACCCCCACTGGAACTCCCAGTCCAGCATGCCCTCCACCCCGGACCTGAGGATCAGAGGCCCCCACTACATACACTCCACCAGGTCAGACCTCCGCATAGCCACCGGCCCTCCTAGAAACATGCATGTTGCGTGTGTGTGTGTGTGTGTGTGTGTGTGTATGATGGTAAAGTGAGATTAAATTGTTCATGAACCCGGCATGAGAGCAAAGAGTGAAAGACTGATCTGACCACAACTGCAAGTAATGTTACAAGCAACAAAGGCATGAGGTCAGTCAATTAGGTGACGTCGGTTTTAGATAATCTGTGTGTGTGTGTGTGTGTGCGTGTGTGTGTGTGTGTGTATGGATGTGGTTCTACATGTAAGCACTAGGGTAGTCATTGGTAGGATCCCAATGGGGACTAAGTCAGCTAGGTTAACAAAGAAACAAAGAATTCAAGAAACAGAATTGTCTAAAATGGTCATCTTGTACAAACATGGTAATATAGTCATATACAATTAATTCTAACCTGAAACAATACAAATACCTAATTGATGTACAGTAATAGACCTTTTTCACAGATCATCAGTAGCAGGGTAAAGTAACTTCCTGTTCCTGTCATTTTAATGTTAGGTGGGTTTTATTGATGTCTTTCTCAGCACAAGCAGCATGGTCCATGTATATTTACTATGGCTAGTTGTGTCTCTACTGGAGCACTGTCAGACCTACAACCAACAGACCCATCATTAATGTTATGAGCTACGCCTGTTGGGTTTTACCGGCTGTGAATAGGCTCTAATGCAACGACCTTCCCTCCCCTCCCAGGTCTGTGGACATCAGTCCCACCCGTCTGCACAGCCTGGCTCAGCACTTTAGGAACCGCAGCTCCAGCCTGGAGTCCTGACAGCTAAACATAACAACGTCTACATGTGATTATACTGCAGTTACCAACAACCATTAGATATGAGTTAATTTCATCTGTAATATTATTGGGTTTTCATCAACGTAATCAGCGTGTTGTTTTTTGTGTTGTCAAGGAAACATGTGGTGGACAGTTGTGTAGTTAATGTTGGATTTGTAGCGCCTTGATTTGCTGTTTAAAAAGGCAGCGGCGTCTTGGTTTTGAAAATGAATGCACACCCTTGGAACGTTGATGACCAAACAGGATCGAGCATTGAACAACGCTGTGGTATAAGTAACAGGAACGTCCATCTAATTGCAACTCCCAGATACAGCAAACAGGTCGAGGTCACGGGTTGAATTCCACTGGAATTCCAACTATGCCTCACGCCGAGGATTAGGGGGCGTGGTCAATGTGACACAGACCCCCTGCACCGGCAGCAATCACTCACACACACACACGACCCCACACACACACAACACACACGACGCACACACACACACACACACACACACACACACACACACACACACACAGCACACACACACACACACACACACACACACACACACACACACACACACACACACACACACACGTGACTCTCTCACAGTCTACTGAGCACACACACACGCAGGCCTCGTTGGCGCAGTAGGCAGCGCGTCAGTCTCATAATCTGAAGGTCGTGAGTTCGAGCCTCACACGGGGCATTGAGTTTTGCGGTGTGTAGACAAACGTTGGACTTCCAGGACAAAAGATTTCTGCATTAATCAGCCAATTCTTGGTTTTGTAGTGCATACATTCAGAACTGTTCAAAGGCAAAGGTGTCGTGTTATTGAAAAATAATGCACACCCTTGTAATGCACACCCATTGAGCGATCAGGATCATGGATTTAACAATGCTGTGGTATAAGAGAACTTAACGACTTAATGAGAAAAAGCCAATTAACTATAATTAGAGGAATCTCTGTATGTCTGTACTTCAACCGTACAACGTTCATCCAATCGACTTCACACATGGCAGGTTCATTGCTGAGGAGCCAAGGAAGTGCAGTATTGTCGAGTGTGTGAAGTTGCTTGGCTGAGTGGTTCTCAAGAGAGCTGCAAGCAGCAAAACCATAACATAAAACCAACCAGTGTCTGCTCGACAACATTTTTAAGGTGGTACTAGGCAATATTTATTTCATCCATGCACAAGTTAAAGTAAAAAACGCTAAATAGCACGAGTAGCTTTTAGTTTGACTATGGGCTAATAAAAAGGAAAAGATTCATAAAACTACTCTGTACATTTGTTTTTTATATTAAGTTGCACAGAACCAATGTAATTTTCACAGGTGTCATAATGATATAATGATGGTCTGGTCCTGGTATGTACCAGGGCACGTAGCAGGCTGAACTAGTGAAGATGAGTCTACTAGCCGTGCTGCCCTGGTTCATACCAGGAGCAGACCCATAGTTAGTGTTATGAGCCACACCTGTGTTCGTCCAATGATGGCATCCCTGTGAGAAGGGCCTATTGTGATGTTATGATTGTTGTCAGCCATCACATAAATGTAAATGTGATGTCCTTGCGTGTGATTGGCCGGCCGCTAAACGAGCGCGGGTGGCGTGGTGAAGGCGCGCCGCTCACCTGGCGAGCACTTGGACAGCGTTCCCACCCGGCTCCCGCGCCCAGGGTGTCCCAGGGTGCCCTGCTGAGAGCCCGCCTCGGACGCGCCGGAGCCCGAGTGCGAGTGGCCCTTCTCCTTCAGGCTCCCCGACGACCGCTGGTACCAGCAGCGCAACTCGTCCGACACGGCCACCCGCCCCCCCGCGCCTCCTCCCCCCCCGCTCCCGTCCCGCCCCAGCGAGGGAGTCCGTACGATCTGCGAGCGGGACGGCGTGAGTCGCCCGCTGCCCTCCGCCGCCCCGCCGCCGTCCTCGCCTGCGCCCCAGGGCTCCTTGTAGAGGCCCCCCGCCGTGTAGGAGCTGGAGGTCTTGAACTGAGCCTTGACGCTGTAGTGGCCCTCCTGGTCGCTCTCCAGGCTGCGCACCACCACCGGGTTGGGGCTGCCCTCCACGTACAGCGGGTACTCCTTGATGCGGTACTGCGAGGACGGCTGGCTCTGGCTGTGCATGTAGACGCCGTGGTGGCCGCCCGCCAGGCTGCCCCCGCCGCCGCTGCCGCCCACGCCGCCCATGCCGCCGCAGCCGTTCTTGGCGGCCAGGTTGGGCATGGAGCCGGAGTTGGAGGAGCCCAGGTGCCCGGCGGACCTGTGGGGGCGGGGGGAAGAGATGGGCATGGTCAGGACTCTTCCTCAGGACAACAGTCAGTAGAGGCTTTTCACAGAGGCGCCATCATAGGACATAAAAACAGGCCAGCTCATAAAAGTAATTATGGGCACAGGTGGTGCCCCTAGTACATAAAAAATAGCAGACACAAAATTAGTGTTTGTCCTGCGATGACACCTCTGTGGAAAAGGGTCTATTGTCCACAATGTAGTTTCGATAATGAACATAAACAGGTCAATAACATCCAGCTCAACTGTAAACTATCATGTTTACATACATTCTTTTCTAATTTTAATTACGACTAGTATTATGTTCATAGATACAGTATATATTCTGTATTTATTGTTTGTAGTTTCTATTAAAAAAACCAACAACAACATATATCTATTTGAAATGTGAACTGTGTGGGAGCCGTCTACCTGTGTCTCTGCCGCTGCCTCTGCCGGGCCTTGGAGGGGGAGTCCTCTCCCAGGGTGGAGTAGTTGGGGTTGCTCCCGGGGGCCAGGGGCCCTCCGCCGCCGGGGTAGTAGTGTTCCGAGCTGCTGTGGCTGGTGCAGGACGAGCAGTCGTCCAGCGGGTCCGAGCCGTTGGAGCGGCCGGGGCCCAGGAAGAAGTCGGGACTGCCCACCAGGGGGTGCGTGGCGTCGGGGTCGGGTGCCAGCAGCTTGCCCTGGGACTCCAGGCTGGAGCTGCGGTTCCTAAAGTGCTGAGCCAGGCTGTGCAGACGTCACACACACACACACACACACACACCACCATACACACACACACACACACACACACGCAACATGCATGTTTCTAGGAGGGCCGGTGGCTATGCGGAGGTCTGACCTGGTGGAGTGTATGTAGTGGGGGCCTCTGATCCTCAGGTCCGGGGTGGAGGGCATGCTGGACTGGGAGTTCCAGTGGGGGTGGCCTCGGATGGGGCTGCTCTGGAGAGAGTTGCTGCCCCCCGGCTCCGTGCTGCCCGAGCTCGGGAAACGCCTGTGGCTGCGGACCAGGGACCACCCAGGGAGAGGAGGAGAGGAGGATAGGCTTCATGAATAAAGCGTCATGAATTAAATTAGCTGCCTCATCAATAATACAAAAAACATTATCGCTGAGGCAGTGAGCACCACTGCTAAGTAACCTTTTTATTTATTGTATTTTATGTGTGTGTGTGTGTGTGCCGCTGTCTCGCATTCTAGGACATGCTTGTCACTGCATAGTCAGGGGACGTACAGACAGAGAGGTCATTAAGTCATTCAGTTAAGAGATTAAATTGTTCATGAACCCGGCATGAGAGCAAAGAGTGGAGTGGGTAGTAGGATCCCAATGGGGACTAAGTCAGCTAGGTTAACAAACAAACAAAGAATTCAAGAAACAGAATTGTCAGAGCCAACAGTCTACAGCCAACAGACCCATCATTAATCTTATGAGCTACGCCTGTTGGGTTTTACCGGCTGTGAATAGGCTCTAATGCAACGACTCCACCTTCCCTCCCCTCCCAGGTCTGTGGACATCAGTCCCACCCGTCTGCACAGCCTGGCTCAGCACTTTAGGAACCGCAGCTCCAGCCTGGAGTCGCAGGGCAAGCTGCTGGCACCCGACCCCGACGCCACGCACCCCCTGGTGGGCAGTCCCGACTTCTTCCTGGGCCCCGGCCGCTCCAACGGCTCGGACCCGCTGGACGACTGCTCGTCCTGCACCAGCCACAGCAGCTCGGAACACTACTACCCCGGCGGCGGAGGGCCCCTGGCCCCCGGGAGCAACCCCAACTACTCCACCCTGGGAGAGGACTCCCCCTCCAAGGCCCGGCAGAGGCAGCGGCAGAGACACAGGTAGACGGCTCCCGTCCGTCCAATCACAGTTCACATTTCAAATAGATATATGTTGTTGTTGGTTTTTTTTAATAGAAACTACAAACAATAAATACAGAATATATACTGTATCTATGAACATACAACAACAATATTAGTCGTAATTTAAATTAGAAAAAAATGTATGTAAACATGATAGTTCACAGTTGAGCTGGATGTTATTGACCTGTTTATGTTCATTATCGAAACTACATTGTGGACAATAGACCCTTTTCCACAGAGGTGTCATCGCAGGACAAACACTAATTTTGGGTCTGCTATTTTTTATGTACTAGGGGCACCACCTGTGCCCATAATTACTTTTATGAGCTGGCCTGTTTTTATGTCCTATGATGGCGCCTCTGTGAAAAGCCTCTACTGACTGTTGTCCTGAGGAAGAGTCCTGACCATGCCCATCTCTTCTCCCCCCGCCCCGACAGGTCCGCTGGACACCTGGGCTCCTCCAACTCCGGCTCCATGCCCAACCTGGCCGCCAAGAACGGCTGCGGCGGCATGGGCGGCGTGGGCGGCAGCGGCGGCGGGGGCAGCCTGGCGGGCGGCCACCACGGCGTCTACATGCACAGCCAGAGCCAGCCGTCCTCGCAGTACCGCATCAAGGAGTACCCGCTGTACGTGGAGGGCAGCCCTAACCCGGTGGTGGTGCGCAGCCTGGAGAGCGACCAGGAGGGCCACTACAGCGTCAAGGCTCAGTTCAAGACCTCCAGCTCCTACACGGCGGGGGGCCTCTACAAGGAGCCCTGGGGCGCAGGCGAGGACGGCGGCGGGGCGGCGGAGGGCAGCGGGCGACTCACGCCGTCCCGCTCGCAGATCGTACGGACTCCCTCGCTGGGGCGGGACGGGAGCGGGGGGGGAGGAGGCGCGGGGGGGCGGGTGGCCGTGTCGGACGAGTTGCGCTGCTGGTACCAGCGGTCGTCGGGGAGCCTGAAGGAGAAGGGCCACTCGCACTCGGGCTCCGGCGCGTCCGAGGCGGGCTCACAGCAGGGCACCCTGGGACACCCTGGGCGCGGGAGCCGGGTGGGAACGCTGTCCAAGTGCTCGCCAGGTGAGCGGCGCGCCTTCACCACGCCACCCGCGCTCGTTTAGCGGCCGGCCAGTCACACGCAAGGACATCACATTTACATTTATGTGATGGCTGAGAACAATCAAAACATCACAATAGGCCCTTCTCACAGGGGCGAACACAGGTGTGGCTCATAACACTAACTATGGGTCTGCTCCTGGTATGAACCAGGGCAGCACGGCTAGTAGACTCATCTTCACTAGTTCAGCCTGCTACGTGCCCTGGTACATACCAGGAGCAGACCCATCATTATATCATTATGACACCTGTGAAAATTACATTGGTTCTGTGCAACTTAATATAAAAAACAAATGTACAGAGTGCAGAGTAGTTTTATGAATGTTTTCCTTTTTATTAGCCCATAGTCAAACTAATGCTATTTAGCGTTTTTTACTTTAACTTGTGCATGGATGAAATAAATATTGCCTAGTACCACCTTAAAAATGTTGTCGAGCAGATACTGGTTGGTTTTATGTTATGGTTTTGCTGCTTGCAGCTCTCTTGAGAACCGCTCAGCCAAGCAACTTCACACACTCGACAACACTGCACTTCCTTGGCTCCTCAGCAATGAACCTGCCATGTGTGAAGTCGATTGGATGAACGTTGTACGGTTGAAGTACAGACATACAGAGATTCCTCTAATTATAGTTAATTGGCTTTTCCTCATTAAGTCGTTAAGTTATCTTATACCACAGCATTGTTAAATCCATGATCCTGATCGCTCAATGGGTGTGCATTACAAGGGTGTGCATTATTTTTCAATAACAGGACACCTTTGCCTTTTAACAGTTCTGAATGTATGCACTACAAAACCAAGAATTTGCTGATTAATGCAGAAATCTTTTGTCCTGGAAGTCCAACGTTTGTCTACACACCGCAAAACTCAATGCCCCGTGTGAGGCTCGAACTCACGACCTTCAGATTATGAGACTGACGCGCTGCCTACTGCGCCAACGAGGCCTGCGTGTGTGTGTGCTCAGTAGACTGTGAGAGAGTCACGTGTGTGTGTGTGTGCGTGCGTGCGTGCGTGCGTGCGTGCGTGCGTGCGTGCGTGCTCAGTAGACTGTGAGAGAGTCGTGTGTGTGTGTGAGTGATTGCTGCTGGTGCAGGGGGTCTGTGTCACATTGACCACGCCCCCTAATCCTCGGCGTGAGGCATAGTTGGAATTCCAGTGGAATTCAACCCGTGACCTCGACCTGTTTGCTGTATCTGGGAGTTGCAATTAGATGGACGTTCCTGTTACTTATACCACAGCGTTGTTCAATGCTCGATCCTGTTTGGTCATCAACGTTCCAAGGGTGTGCATTCATTTTCAAAACCAAGACGCCGCTGCCTTTTTAAACAGCAAATCAAGGCGCTACAAATCCAACATTAACTACACAACTGTCCACCACATGTTTCCTTGACAACACAAAAAACAACACGCTGATTACGTTGATGAAAACCCAATAATATTACAGATGAAATTAACTCATATCTAATGGTTGTTGGTAACTGCAGTATAATCACATGTAGACGTTGTTATGTTTAGCTGTCAGGTTAGACAGCTGTAGTCAGAGTTTCGGAAAGTGTTCAGCGATGTTTAGTCAGTCCATGTGTCTGGTTCAAGATTCTACAAGTTTAATTGTCACATACACATACAGGATGTGCAGTGAAATTCAAACGTGGCGATGCCCATCGGAATGTGTAAAAGAACAATACAATACAAATAACACGAATTGGAGGATCAGAATATCATAGAATATTTACAGTGTTTACAGCAAAAAGAGCAGCAGGAATGAGAAATATAAACAAATAGGCATATAAACGGGTTAGAAAATGGTTAGAAAATATGAAAAAAGTACTATGTGTTTATTATCGGGACGTGACTGAAATTGTTTGCTTTCTGAGTTTCACAAAGTTTGGTGTGTCTCTCCGCAGCGGCGTCCCCACACAGCCAGAGGAGCATGACTCCCTCTAGTGACCTGGCAGCCACGCCCACTCCCCCCTGCAGCCCACAACACATCCTCAACTGGCAGAGCGGGTAAGACACACATGCACACACACACACACACACACACACACACACACACACACATACATACGGTACATACATACACAAACAAACCAACCAATGCCGCCTATAGATGGATAAAGGTCAATAAAAAGCAAACAGCTGTTTGTCTTCCTCAGTGTCTGTCTGTCTGTCAGCTGTCTTTACCCCCCTGGTTTCAAGGACTTATTATTAATTATCTTTACTAATTACCAACTAACCCCAAGGAATGCTCATCTTTCATCTGGTCTGGGGTTATTAACATTTTCTCTCAATCGTTGTCTCATATTTAATAATTGTTTCATTCTTTTCATCTTGTTCCTCTTTAATTTCATCGCTTCTCTCTTTTTACTTGCAAACTCTCGGCCACGCAAATATTTCACTTTCGCTAACACCTTGCTTTCTCTAAGTCTTCCTGTACTAACCTTTCTTCCGTTATGTGTGTGTGTGTGTGTGTGTGTGCGTGTGTGTGTGTGTGTGCGTACGTGCGTGTGTGTGTGTGTGTCCTCTCTCCTGGTTCAGAGGTACAGCTGACAGCTCTCCTACTGAGGACGCCAGTCAATCTCACACTCAACCCAGCTCTGATGCATAGAGGTACTGTCTATAGGACGTCCCCGTAAACCCTATAGAATTTATATACGCTCTGACACTTAGATAGAGAAAAGTCCCCAATACCCTGGTGACGAATTGGTACCATCAGATCACCGCATCTGCATTCACACCTTGCTGTTTCCGTAGTGCTCCTGTAAGCCTCATGGAGAGATTACAGATTAAGGGCGACCTTAGATTGCCTGGTTAAAATCGGTGTCTTATTTGGCATGCCGTTTTACTCCCCGAACACAGGGCTGGAAATAGGAGAGGCTCTTGTACATACTCACTATTTGGCTCTTGGGGGGAGGGCCTGTGGTGGCGTTTACTCTGCATGCGCTCTGTTCTGTGTTCCGTCTGCATCTGTGGGGGGCTTCTCTTGTGTCGCACGTCCTCAGCGATCTCTGCAGCAGATCTCACATTGACCATCACGTCACATTTGTGGAGGTGAAAGCACCACCGCACCACCACACCGTGTAGATAGCATCAGGTATGTTTATGTGACCTGCTTGCACACGTCTGGGCTGTATTCATTGTGTCTAAACAAGCGCCTCTTCCCCGCCCCCCCCCCCCCCGCGGGCACACAGGTCCTTCAGCGACGGCTGTTTCCCCAGCGCCCCAATGCGCTCCGAGCGGGCGGAGATGCAGCAGTGGTACGGACAGGACCAGGCCAAACCCGGGACCCTGGTCTGAGCCCCTCTGTACTCCTTCTTGTCCTTGTTGTTGTTGACCTTGGCTACTGCCCACCCCGCCCCCAGCCCGGACCCCCCCCCCCCCTCCCATCCCACCCATGTCCACTGTCCATCCGTCACACTGCGACCCATCAGAAATGCCGCCCTGACGCTGACCACGTCTTCAAAAACTCTCCTCACTCTCCCTCTCTCTCTCTCTCTCTTTGCCACCATTTTGTTTGTTGTTTTCCCATGGTGCATCTCTCTGCGACCGTGAGCACGAGCAGGCTGGCTGGCGGGCGGGCGTGCGGGCGGCATGGACTACTTTGCGGTGGTTGGGGGTGGGGTAGATAACAGACAACCAGAGCCACTCCACTTCTTCTTGAACTTTGACCCCCCCCCACCCCACCGCCATTCTTGTGCGTGGTGTTCAGAGAGACAGACACATTTCAAAATGTGTGTACTGAAAATGACGGGAGAGAGAGAAAACGGAGACACAACGCACCTATTCTATTCACGCTCCGAACAGAACCGCTACACTCAGCCCAGACCCTGTTTCATAACGGACCGCTGACCTTTGAACCCGGACGTTCCCAGTACTGCCGACGAATGGGAGGACACCTGCTGGAATTGAGCCACAGTCTTTCTACACGTTGCCCCACCGCCAATAGCTAGGCTTACCTTCCCTGATTAGTCTTGTTATTAATTCTCTTTTCTCTTTCTTTTTTTGTTCCCCTGTACATTTCTTAAAGATCTGTATGTTCAACTTTATGACACAAAACAAGTGTTTAGTTGCTTTGTATCATAATTGTCCCCACCACCACCACCACCGCCAACCAAAGATACAGCAGACTGAAGACACAGCAGCAGCTCTGGGCCAACGGAACGCTCGGATGCTAACAGGACAGGACAACAACAACAACAACAACACAACCAGCTACTTCCTGCTTGTGTGTTGGCTGTAGTAGGGGTTGGTGGGGATAACAGGGCTGTAGCAATAACACATACATAGTAGCCGTGTACCGCATTACTACAGTACCATTGGGGCACGGGTGAGAGACGGGTGGCTTTTGTACGGCCATGGCTCCGAAAACTGAAGCCTTTTTACTGCATCGGAGGATTTGGACTGGCAGTTAACGCACGTTTCTTTGTGTGTGTGTGTGTGTGTGTGCGTGTGCGCGCGTGTGTGGGCATGGGGGTGGGTGTGTGTATTCCAGTGGTTTGTCTATATTGTCTGTTTTTGTGTTTCTTAAACTGTGTTTCTTAAACCGTCTCGTTCATCATGGAGTGATGAACGAGACGCCGGTTACCGTGGAAAAATCTCTCAAGTTCTCAATTATTATCCTTAAGAAAACGGAGCAATCGATAAACCACTTCGACATCAACATAACTTCTAGTGTTACCGTTAACGTAAAGTCATGAGATGGGTCATGTGATGCAAAGTGCGTTTGGTCTGGGAAATCTGACCCGCGATGCATTTGCCCCTCCTGTCTGTGTCTGTTGGTCTGTCTGTCTGTCTGTCTTTCCATGCGAGTGGTCTGTCCACATCACCGTCGTCTGCAGGGTCAGGTCAGTGCAGCAGAACCAGCAGGTTGTTGATGCCCAAACCCAAGAGCCTGGCAGTGTAGGGCTGGTCAGCTGTATAATCACAGTCCTCTGGCCCACACACACACACACACACACACACACACAAAGACACACATGGTCTGACTAGCAGGACACATGATTATAGTTTAAGCACATGCTAATGTTGGCTTATCGGTGCCAAAGCAGGTTGGTGCTACGAGCTGGTACTGTCATTAAAGGGACAAACGTCACCTTGTGTGACTAGAACAAACGGGTCTGATCGTCACCTGGTATTAAACCCGAGTTTATTTGCGTATTTGGTTTCAAAGCACAAGAGGGACATCGCATCGCAGACTCTTCAGTTAGAATTGATGCAAGTTCTGGCGACTGGAGGTTTGGTTTAACAAGAGCACACCTGGTTCCAAAACACGGAGCATGAGCGCTCAAATGACTGAACTTTTATTTTGCATGGTTTCGCTCACGAACGAACGATAGTTAATCATGTGCTCGATTGAAAAAGCCTTTGCACCCAACCCCCAAAATATATTGTATAGTATAGTATAGTGAGGGCTGCTGCTACGTGGACATCCACAGCACTGGCACCAGGACCACCGCCTGCTCCTTCGTTTTCAACTTCATCATGTAAAATAAATAGCATCCGCCATCTTGTCCCCTGATCCTCATGTCCGACCAGCGTGAGAGAGGGTGTGTGTGTTGTGACCCAGAAGCCCCGCATGGCTGGTTCTGTTTGACTGTTTGACCCCCCACACACACACATACTTTACGAGATGACTTAAGTAGTGAGTTTAACAGAATAAGTTCAAAAGGAATGACGCCCCGCCCCCATGTGTGCCCCCCCGCGGCCCGATCCCACCCCATCGCAACATCAAGCCCCGCCCCCTCCCTGTAGAAACCACTGTCAGCCATGAAGCCATGCATGTCCTGCCCAGCAAGCTAGAGAGAGCTAAGCACCGCCCCCCGGCCCCCCTACAAGTTATCCAGCATATGCCTTCTCCGCTCCAACACGAGCGCGTCTTGATACACTTATTTGAAAAAGCTTGACCTTTGTCCTTGTGGTGAACTCTGACCTCTGAGCTCGACGTGATGAAGTGTGTTGTACTGTTCCCCACCCCCCCGGCCCCCCCTCCCCACCTCCCCCCTTATAGGTCTAAACATGCCATACTTTCTGTACTTTATAGCGACATATGAGGGTGTTTTTTTATATATATATACAGTATATATATATATATATATATAGTCTGAGAAAAGGATAAAACTAACTTTTATCAATCTTTTTTCCGTATGTATGGAGGGACGCTGTAAGGTTTTCCGGGGGTTTTTAACATTCACCACTGTTTTAACAATACCCCATTTTATACGAAACCACTATTGTTTTGTTTGAGTTCTGACATGGTAACAACCCTTTCAGGTGCTACTACAACGACCCGTTACTGCTCTGTCACGTACGTAGGCGCTAGACCACCCCTCAATGTAAAACTACGGATTCCAAACCAGAGGTGCAGAATCAGACTTATTTTGAGTACTTACAGTTTAACAGTAGAATTCTTCCTCTACCAAACAGAATAGAGCATGTAACTTGATTTTATCACTTCTGTCGAACCGTAAGCAGACTTCAAAGGTGTTGTAGGTTGAAAAAAAAAAGAAATGTGGAGTTGACAAAAAAATAACAAAATTCCACAGTTAATTTATTCATTTTTTCTATTAAGAATTTGTATAGTAACTTTACATTTTTCAAAACTGTGTTGTTGGCAACTGATGATGACTTTTCCAGATGAGAAGACTTGGTGGTTCTTGAGATTATGAAAATAAATTATTGCTGAATGTTCTCAATATGACAATGTTATTTCTTTCTGTGTGTGTGTGTGTGTGCGTGTGTGTGTGCACGTTTCATGCATTTGTCCCTTGGACGGTTGCCCACTTGCTTTGTTACTCATTAATTACTCACATCTTTATCCGAAAACTTTAGAACTAATTTGTGATAACTGATAACTTTATCTGGCTAGCATTGTTCTGGCTCTCTCTGGGCTCTGAGTCAATGGAGCTGGATCAGAACACGCTCTCACAGCACTTCCTGTGTACGTCCACACACTCACCCACACGTCACCATCACACACAGAACCACCTCCGATGCACAAAGACTATAAAACGCAAGAGGATTTCCTCTTAAGTCAAGAGAAACACACCCACCGATAAAGACGGTATCCTTAAATCCTCTCTAACACACACACACACACACAGGCATCTTAAGTAAGGAATGGTTTAATTTTATAAATACCATTGAAGAGGTGTCACAAAAACAGGTCATATTCATGCCTGGTGTTTAAGTGTGTGTGTGTGTGCGTGCGCACGTGCGCGTGGGTGTATGTGGTGCTTGTATATTTGTGTATGTGTGTGGATGCATCTGCATGTACGTGTGTGTGTGTGTGTGTGGATGTATATGTATGTGGTGTGTGTGTGTGTGCGTGTGTGGATGCATCTGCACGTATGTGTGTGTGTGTGTGTGTGTGTCTATTTGTCTGTTGTGTGTGTGTGTGTGTCTATTTGTCTGTGGTGTGTGTGTGTGTGTGTGTGTGTGTGTATGGGGCAGGGGGTGGGGGTGGGGGTGGAGGATAGTGGGTTACAACACAGAGGGGAGAACTCTCTATCACACTCTATCATAAAGTGTGTGTGCAAGCAAGAAAGTCCAGCAGCAGCACACAGACCTCTGGCCTCCCCAGCAGCAAGCTGAAGCTGTGCTGTGCTGCTCTGCTGGCAGGGAGTGAGAGATCAACGCTGAGAACGGCCTGGCTCTTCCCCCGGCGCCGCCTTCATTTCCTCTGCTCCGTACTGTTGCTAGTGGATCCCCCCCCCCCCCCACCCCCGACCATCACCACCACCTCTCTCTCTCTCTCTCTCTCTCTCTCTCCCCCCCCTCTGTGTTCCTGTATCGGCTCGGTTGCCAAGCAGAGGACAGCTGGAAGTTGTTAACCCTGTAAGCCGTGAGAAACTGGTTCCTTGGCCATTCTTACACTTTTACACATCTTTCTCGCTCTCTCTCTCTCTCTCTCTATCTCTCTCTCTCTCTCTCTCGCTCTCACACACACACACACACACACAGGTTTAATTGTGTGATTAGCCAGGGATCCAACTCTGGTCTCATTGCAGCAACCTGGACACAATGTAAAGACACTGTAGGCTAAAGAGTAGATGGTTCAGCCACCAAAGTCTGCTGAACTTCATTATTATAAGTATTTAAAGATTTCAAGTTATGTCTGGCTTAGAAGAATCTTCTCAATCCTGTAGACTGGGTTGAGGGGGACTGGGTTTATGGACATGGGGTTGTCGTCACATCTGGGCCTAATGAAGCCGTTTGAGACTCCAAGTCTCGGGGGTTACACAAATATACCGGACTTGACTATTTATGACTCTGGAGGGGCTTTGAGATTGCAAGTATTTGACCTAAATGTGTGCCATGCATTATTGTCACTAAGCAGATGATGACTGCCCTCTAGTGGTACTCTTTACACAGTGCGTTGAAATGAGTCAATCGTTCAAGCAAGAACAGCCTATGATCCTATGATCCTATGATCAGGAAATGTTATAATACATAATATTCGTACAATTAAAACTTAAAAGTTATGTTTTTTATTATAAGAGATAGAAATACATTATATATATTTTGTTTTATTTATTATAGTTTATCACCAAATCCTACAATCTGTTTCCCTCCGTTCTGTACACATGCATCTACAGCTTGTTGTCCTAAGCCAAGTGCATCTCAGGCTCCTCAGCACCAGGGCCTGGCCTAGCACCACCACCACCACCACCATCACCACACGCAGCAAGAGCTCTCCTGATCCTCCTCCAGGGCTCGGCTTACAGGTTGAGTTCCTCTCTCTCCAGCAGCGGATCTGTGCCGTGGTCGAGATGCTGTGGAAAACGAGAAACAGACCATTCACATTCAACACACAACATTCACACACATCACTGTTGTTTACTGCTGCTAAGGTTTTTGCCTTCCAAACATTAGCAGTAAATACACTCAAAATGAGTTCATCAGTGTCTGTCATGTTATAAGGGTGGGACTGACTTGTGATACGGGGCTGTAGGTCTGAGTGTTGTTGTTGTTGTGGTGTAGGGGTGGTACTGACTTGTGATACGGGGGTGTAGGTTTGGGTGCTGGGGCTGCTGTATCGACGCAGGCCCCTCCAGGACAGGAACAGGGTGTAGAGGGAGGCCAGCAAACACATCACAGTAAACGTTATGGTGCTGCCCTTGGCCACATGGGAGCCAACACGCTGGCGGTGGGGGAGAGCAATGTAACGTTTAGATCATGCAATGGTAAGCGTAGGTTATGTGGTGTCCTCCAGCTCTTGGAGACGGCAGCATGGCGGGGGGGGGTGGTGAGGGAGATGTACCTGCTGGGTTGTATTGAGAGATTCTTCATGGACAGACGTCACGCTGAAGGACAGCAGAGCACTGAAGCCCAGCAGGAAACTGAAGAGGTTGAGGACCATCACCGTGGCAACCTGAGAGAGAGAGAGAGAGAGAGAGAGAGAGAGAGAGAGAGAGAGAGAGGGAGAGAGAGAGCGATCACAACTAACAATATCCAGTAAAAATAGACAATATAAATGAAGAATAGGGCAGAGAGCTGTGGCTTAAACGCTATACCCCCATTTTGGTCGGTTTGTTGGGGATAAGCAGAGCCAAAATCCCTGTGGCCACATACTGAAACAGAGAAACATATTTATTGAATATTTGTATCTATTTAACACAAGAAACAAAATTTGTCCATGACAGCAGGAATCTACCTTTTCCCTCGTTAACCCAATTCATTGAATATATTTAGCATAAAAAGCGTGATCTGATCAGTTAGTAGTAGGCAGTAGGTAGGCTCTCTCTGCTCAAATACCCTTTGAACAAAAACACACCTTTGTGTGTGTGTGTGTGTGTGTGTGTGTGTGTGTGTGTGTGTGTGTGTGTGTGTGTGTGTGTGTGTGTGTGTGTGTGTGTGTGTGTGTGTGTGTGTGTGTGTGTGTGTGTGTGTGTGTGTTACAAATTAACTTACAAAGAGGCTGGACCAGACTGGCATTGTCATGGCAATGGAGCAGTTGAAGCTCACACAGGAGTAGGTCACCGTGGACAATATGCAGGCTAGGGCAGCGAGAACCTGGGTCGCCTGGAGGTGAGACAGAGCGGTTTATTTTAGATTAATTAAAAGTAGGAGTGTAGAGAAGTAGGACTGTAGAGAAGTAGGGCTGTAGAGAAGTAGGACTGTAGAGAAGTAGGGCTGTAGAGAAGTAGGACTGTAGACAAGTAGGGCTGTAGAGAAGTAGGACTGTAGAGAAGTAGGGATGTAGAGAAGTAGGACTGTAGAGAAGTAGGGCTGTAGAGAAGTAGGACTGTAGTCAAGTAGGGCTGTAGAGAAGTAGGACTGTAGAGAAGTAGGACTGTAGAGAAGTAGGACTGTAGTCAAGTAGGGCTGTAGAGAAGTAGGACTGTAGAGAAGTAGGGATGTAGAGAAGTAGGGCTGTAGACAAGTAGGACTGTAGTCAAGTAGGGCTGTAGAGAAGTAGGGATGTAGAGAAGTAGGGCTGTAGACAAGTAGGACTGTAGTCAAGTAGGGCTGTAGAGAAGTAGGGATGTAGAGAAGTAGGGCTGTAGAGAAGTAGGGCTGTAGAGAAGTGGGGCTGTAGACAAGTAGGACTGTAGTCAAGTAGGGCTGTAGAGAAGTAGGACTGTAGAGAAGTAGGGCTGTAGACAAGTAGGACTGTACTCAAGTAGGGCTGTAGAGAAGTAGGGCTGTAGAGAAGTAGGGCTGTAGAGAAGTGGGGCTGTAGACAAGTAGGACTGTAGAGAAGTAGGGCTGTAGAGAAGTAGACTGTAGACAAGTAGGGCTGTAGAGAAGTGGGGCTGTAGAGAAGTGGGGCTGTAGAGAAGTAGGGATGTAGAGAAGTAGGGCTGTAGAGAAGTAGGGATGTAGAGAAGTAGGGATGTAGAGAAGTAGGGCTGTAGAGAAGTAGGACTGTAGACAAGTAGGGCTGTAGAGAAGTGGGGCTGTAGAGAATTAGGGATGTAGAGAAGTAGGACTGTAACAAGTAGGGCTGTAGAGAAGATGGGGCTGCAGAGAAGTAGGGATGTAGAGAAGTAGGGATGTAGAGAAGTAGGACTGCAGAGAAGTAGGGATGTAGAGAAGTAGGACTGTAGACAAGTAGGGCTGAGAGAAGTGGGGCTGTAGACAAGGTAGGGCTGTAGAGAAGTAGGGCTGTAGAGAAGTAGGACTGTGGAAAGTAGGGCTGTAGAGAAGTAGGGATGTAGAGTAGTAGGGATGTAGAGAAGTAGGACTGTAGACAAGTGGGGCTGTGGAGAAGTGGGGATGTAGACAAGTAGGGCTGTAGAGAAGTAGGGCTGTAGAGAAGTAGGACTGTAGAGAAGTAGGGCTGTAGAGAAGTAGGGCTGTAGAGAAGTAGGGCTGTAGAGAAGTAGGGCTGTAGAGAAGTAGGGCTGTAGAGAAGTAGGACTGTAGAGAAGTAGGGCTGTACCCCGGTGACCAACACTCGGCTGCCAACGACGGCCCCAAACCAGCGATGCAGTCTGGCATCCCTCAGGTCTCCAGGATGGGCAGCGGCAGGTAGCCCACCGTTCTCCCTGACGTACACCTGATACAAGCCTTCCTGGAACATGTTCTGAGTCATCCTTAATAAGACAGATACTAAACGTTAATACAATACATAAATATATATTAAAAAAGCCTTTCATTGTGGATACAATACACACACATTCACATTAAACACAGGGGTACACAAACACACACATATATTTGTCATTTGGCAATTTGATAGTTGATTAGACTGTAGTACAATGTTGGAACTTACCTTCCTCGTTGTGAAGGTCTCTTATCCAGAGGCTTTCATACTTAAAAATAAATATACCAAGATATGTATATATACCAATAAAATGGCTGAAATTAGAGGTCTTTTTATGAGAATGAATGGATCCTGTGGTTTCCCCACTTCTTCTGTGTCGTCTGTGTATTCCCCACAGCCACAAGACCTCAAGATAAAGACAGAGAGAGTTCTCAAGGAAGTTTAAAGTTCACACGATCCACACGGCCCCCAAGTCCACACTGGAGAATATGGAATCCATGATGCTCTGTGACTCTGTAAACTGCTCCGCTATGCTTGTCATGACATTATACCGATAGTTTCGCATTATTTCACTTCCACCCATCACAGAACCAAACCTTTACCCTGCTCGCTCTCTCTCTCGCTCTCTCTCTCTCTCTCTCTCTCTCTCTCTCTCTCTCTCTCTCACACTAAAGGTTGCTAGTTAATGGTTATTCATCATGACTGTGTTCATTATCTCTTGCTCCTCCCTCTTGGTAACAAAGAGTGACAAAGTTCAAAAGTACTGGCAACAATAGAGGAGTAACTGGTAGAACTGGGAGGTTCAATAATCAAACAAAACAAACAAAGTGGTCTGGAAAAGTGTGACAGACATCATATATTTTTAAGTAATTTAATAACAATTGTTTTGTCAGCAATGTATGATTATATCATCAATTAATCATGAATGCTTTTGGCATGGATGCATGAAAATGACCATCTGACTCGCCATAGAGCCCTTTTAGCAGTGATGGGAAGTAACGAAGTACAAATACTTCGTTACTGTACTTAAGGAGATTTTTCAGGTATCTGTACTTTACTTGAGTATTTATTTTTTTGACAACTTTTTACTTTTACTCCCTACATTTAAACACTAATATCTGTACTTTCTACTCGTTACATTTTCAAAACGGGACTCGTTACTTTAGTTTTATTGCATTTGAGGGGAATTGTCGGGGTTTTTTTACGTCATTGCATCACGTGTTCCCAACATCAAGAGCGATCTCAACCTAAATGGATGGACAACAACACATAGAAGAGACGCTCGCTGCGTCCATCCGCGTTAGAGGAGCTCTGATTTCACGCATGTGACGTCAGACGTAATGAGACGAAACAGACTTAGAAATAAAATACGAGAGGAACACGTGACGTAACGAGAACTAAACATGATGAACAAGAAGCCGATAATGAGACTCCGCGTCAGGACAGCAGCAGCAAGACACCCCCCCCCCCCCGTCGTTGTTTACACAAGCATCTGTACTTCTCCTTAAGTAAAGGATGTGTATACTTTTGCCACCTCTGAAAATATGCATATTAATTTCCCATGTCATAGTGGATAAATGAAGAGCACAACAGTGACAAAGAGCAATGTAAATGTAATACAGTATCATCGCGATTTATTATCATCGGTATTATTTGGATATTTAGATTTGGGATCTAAATGTATTTAGTGTATATCAGAATTATTGTTGTAAATATTGTTTAAGGAAATGTTTATATTTACTGTAGTTTTATGTATAGGCATTACCCCTTGTAATGGTTTGACCCAAGACTGATTTCCAACAGTATCATTTGTGTGATTTCTTAAGGCCTATGGAGAGGTGAAGTCACTCATCTACTATGTAGGCGACAGCAAATAGAGCTTGTTTTGTCTATCCACTTTGTTTTTGTTGTTCATGCTGAATACTTTCAGAAAGGCAGTAATAGAAGTAGAAATAAAGTTCCTATTCCCTTTTATTATTATATTTATATTAATATGAAGTGAGGTTCTGTTAGCTTTGAACATAAACAGCCGAAAAAAAGTTACTTTTTACTTTTTACTTTGAGTACATTTCAGAGCCTGTACTTTTTTAATTTTACTTGAGTAAAAAGTTGAATCAGTACTTCTACTTTTATCAAAGTATTTTTTTACACAAGTATCTGTACTTTTACTTAAGTACAGAATGTGTGTACTTTTGCCACCTCTGCCTTTTAGATAACAAAGCAGGCGGATCACACTAGGACACAGGCCCCTGGTATCTTTACACACTGGCAATACTGTGGCAGCTCTATTAAGGTGCTGACCCCAATCACAGTAAGGCCACACTTTTTTAAAGCTGAGATGATCTGTTGATCCTCAAATGTGATGTGAGCAAAGTTGTAGAATGACTTTAAAAAGGGGAGGAGTTAGCCTCTGTGTAGTGTGGCTTTCCTGGGGCTCCTCCCAATGGACACAGACAGGATGGCGGTGAAAAGTCTGGTTTACTGTAAAGTCTGTCAAATGAAACAATGCATACAGCAGTCCTGGTATCTGCTAGCATGCTAGCGCTCCCTGAGTGTGTGTGTGGTGACGGCTGGTTTAACCTGTGTGCATTGATGATTGATGCACACAGGTTGATGCACCTCAGGTGTGCAGCTCCACCCATCCCAGACTCTAACTGAGGCTGCTTAAACCAGCCACCAAACACACACACACACACACACTCCACACTCTGTTACAGGCCAGGAGTCCTAAGTGTATGAATGAACACTCACACCCATTCCTTTTTCCCCGGCACTGTGTCGGTGTCGTCCACCTCCAGGCCGCTGTATCTGGGCCTGTACAGGCGGGACAGCGGGCCTGAGGGACGCAACCTCTGGTAGTCCTGATCGTCCTCTGAGCTGGAGGAGTTAAGAGATCTGAGAGTGTTGAGAGATCTGAGAGAGTTGAGAGATCTGAGAGAGTTGAGAGAGCTGAGAGGGCTTAGAGAGCCTGCCTCTGAGCCCACTCCTTCGTATTTGTACACCAGCAGGTAGTCGTAGGGATGAGCCATCGGGTCGCTGTCTGCACACTGCAGGCTCTGGATGGAGGAAACATTATTATCTCTCTGTCTCTCTCTCTCTCTCTCTCTCACATCACATAGAGAAGCAGCTTGCGCTGACATCATCTCATGCGGACACACTCACATCCACGATCAGCTCTCCGATCTCCCGGTTCTCCTGTGGCAGCAGGTGGCAGCAGGGCAGCGTTTGGAGGACAGCAGGGGGCACATGGGTGCCAAGGACCACAGGCCGGCCCTCCAGCCCTCTGTGGAGCTGGCTGAGGTCATACTCCTGTGTGTGTGTGCGGGCACCATCAGAAGTTGGGATAGTCGTAGTAATGTCAATAATATAGCCTAACCTGGCCCTAAGCCTGCCCCTTACCTGGTCCTCTTCGCCTCCTCCCTCCTCGTTGTAGTGGACAACATTGTCTCTGACGGATCTTTCGAGGAGGTGGACCTCTTCTTTGTTAGGGCTGCACCTCCTTAACACCAGCAGCGTCAACAGCAGCAGTACTGTAATATACACAGAGACGGATCAGGACAAGCAAACCATGAATCGATCTAGTATTTACTCGTGAGACTTTCAGATGGCGTGGAATTAAGGAGCAGGTAGGGATTAGGTTGTCTCACAAATCTGATTTTAGATATAGCCTGGTAGCCTGGATCCGAGCTAAATCTTGCTCGGCTGTGGGCATTGGGGTTTGAATCCGGGAACCTTCTAGGTGGGAGTCAAAGACCCTAACCCCCACCAGACTGCATCCTGCTCCTGGAATGAAGAAGTTTGGAATCACGGGGAAAACATTACGTACACAGTATTCCAAAGACGGCTCCCAGGACGTCCACAGCCAGGTAGATATCGTGTGTACGAGCCACGGGTGGAGGTGGACTGAAACAGGTGGAGACAGCTCCCTGGCACTGACAAACCTCCACCCTCAGAGTGCTGTTGCTGTGCAGCATTTGAGCATCGTAGACACGGACCTCAACGCTATAGTCTCCGATAGGCAGCACCCGCTTTGGGAGCAACATTGCCATGCCATCTGCGAGAGAGAGAGAGAGAGAAATTGTATTATTCAGATTCTATTAATCGTATAGGGCTTTCTAATATAGCAGTAAGTGACGTATGTGCAGGTATGGGGCTTACTGACTTGTGGAATTGATGCCGATGGTCCAGTTGAGTCTGTGATCACCTAGGAGCTCAATGCTGAACGGCCCGGTGTGACCGGGACCGTCCCTGTCCACAATACCCAACATGGCCGGAGAGGGCTCCACGTTGCAGAGACTGGCCTGTCTCTGCCTGACCACAGGAGGGTGGTCGTTCACATCCAGCAGAGTCACCACCAGGGTTCCTGTGCCCGTTGCTGGCACCGTGTCTGGAACGTGGAAGAATGGGTAACATTCAATCTAATTAAAAGTACAAAATCTATATTCTAAAACTGTATATGTGGGGTTGAACAAATGTGGTACCTTCCTCAATTGAAACATGAACAGTTAGAAAAACAAATAAATGTGAATTAAACATTACCGTTGTCGTAAGCCAACACAAGAACTGTGTATTTGTCATCTTTGACAAACGTGGATTCCCGGTCCATGCTGCTTCTGACTGTGACTAGACCGGTGTCTTCCTCCACGTTCAGCCAGTTAGCATAGTCATCATTCAGCTGATATCTGGGGGAGAGACAGGCAGACACATTTATTCACATCATACAAACTACGTATAGTTTTTACTGTAATTATTATTTGTGTTGTAGTTGCTGTGATTCTTATTGCTGTTTTAAAACGGAGAGTGGCTTCTTGGGTGGGTTCCTCCACTCCAAGGACACAGGCAGTTGTGGTTGAATAAGCTGGTTTTATTGTAAAGTTTGTAGGTGATAGTTGACAGAGCAGACGGTACATATCTCCTGAGTGTGTGTGGTGATGGCTGGTTTTAACCTGTGGGCCCTGATGAAGTCAATGCACGACGGGTGTGCAGCCCCAGACTCTTAACTGGGTCAGGTGAGGTGAGGCTGCTTAAACCAGCCACCAAACACACACACACACACTCCACAAGAGCGAACTTGGAATCCTTCACCCCTGCTTACCTGACTCTCTGCCTCCTGCTGGTGTCAGGGTCGCTGGCTGTACACTGAGCCACATCGCTGCCCACTGCCGCGTCCTCAAGCCTCTTCACGTGGAGCTCCGTGGGCCTGAACACAGGAGCCTCGTTTCCGTCCTCCACCGCCACGGCGACGGTGGCCGTAGCGGTGGTCAACACACGCGTGGAGAACACCGCCTCATTCTCCACAACAACCAGCAGAGAGAAGAGCGAAACACTTTCAAAGTCAAGCTCCTTTCGAGGGGGAAAGAGGATACGGGTGTAAGGTTTGAAAGTCAAGTCAGAACAGTGGCGGGTGACATGAATGCCAGAGTGATGATGTGAGAGCTATGTTCATGAGTTGACTGCACCCGACCTTGGATATGGCCAGGATCCCCTCCATTTTGTCGGGGCCGGTGGTTATTTGGAAGTGTTGCTGCTCATTTCCTTGGACGATGGTGAATTTGCAATTTGCATTGGGAGAACCGAGCTCATCGCGGTCAGTGGCCCGTAATCTGGTCACTTCTATCCCTACAACGTTCTCAGGGGCCGACGTGGAGATCTGTTTGGAGACCAAAGCAAGCTGAGCATAGTTCTTCACGGAACACACTGCAGGGGTTTGTGCTGACGTGCGATTCTATTGAGGTAGGATGGTGTCACACACGGATGTTACGGTGAGTTCAGGTGCGTGGTCGTTGGTGTCGGTGATGGAGATGATAGCGGTACAGGAAGCAGTGAGTCCATTGCCCTCCATGTCACTGGCCTCTATGGTCAGCGTGTACTCCGAGGTGGTCTGAGAGACGCAGACGGAAGAATGAGGTGTGGATTAAAGAAAGACACTTTAGAAGTACGACGTCAAACAAAACATCTGAGCTGCACCTCCCTGTCCAGTCCATCGGAGCCCAGGCTGATGACCCCGCTCACTGGGTTTATGTAAAACATGTCCGCTTTGGGCCGTGGAGGATCCTGTGCGATGACCCGGTACCTCACTATTGCGTTATCCGTTTTGGGGTCGTCCTTATCGAGGGCTCTTACCCTCACAACGGACTGATCTAGGGGTGGAATGAAATCAACATTAGTTTTTCAGTTTCAGTTTCAGTTTTGAAGAAGTGTCCTTCATCTCACCGATGGCAGCATTTTCGCTCACTTGCCCATGGAAGGGGTTGTGTGTGAACTCGGGTGGGCTGTCGTTCTGGTCTAGCACGTTGATGATGAGTTCCATTGGCTCTTCAGCGTTGGTGTCCATGGTCAGGGCGTGGGCCCACAGCTAGCACCAGCAACACAACACAAACGTTCACATACAGTCCAAAATGGCCATGGGTAGCTTATAAGTATATGGTGATTACTGGCTTAAAGGGGCCGCATTATACCACCAGGTCAGTTTACCAGTTGGTAGAGTCCAGAGGGTAGGCTGGTAGACTGATCTAGTCGGCATACATCTAGGTGGACACTCCCACTTGTAATGTCACTATGTCACAATGACAATTTTAGTCACATAGGCTACACATACACACCTGGTGGTATAATAGGGCTGCTTTAAATAAAGATTTGACAGAACTGACCCTGTATCTGTCCTTTGTCTCTCTGTCGAGTGCCCGGGTAACGAACACCATCCCAGAATGCTTATCGATTGTAAAAAGTCCCTCTGGGGGCTGGTCAACCCCTTCTCCGGTAATGTTGTAAGTTACTGCAACCCCCTTTTCATCACTGCTGGCCATGATCTTGGAGGCCCAATATACATGCATATGGTGTGTAAATATGTGGTTCAGTCATGTGTCATTGGATTCATTCTATTTACAGCACAGACACACATTTTACATGCAATTACCTGAACAATAACTTGTGGATATGGACCCTTGTTATTCTCAAGGAAGTTGATGGGTGGAATGACCCAACCTCTTTTCATCCGATTCAAGCTTCTGGGATATGGATGGAACTTCATGGTTGAAAATTTCTGAATGCCCTGTTTGAATGTTGTTTCGTGATGTATTAGTGATGGTTTTTAATAATCTGATAAAAAGCTACAGAATGTCAAATAAGTATTTTTACCCATAGGTTTATACTTGTGTTCAGTTGGACTCCCTTCTGATAACTGTCAATGGTTTTGTCTGAATTCACTGTTGGAATCCACGCAGCAACCAGGGCACCCAAAAACTATAAATAAATAAGTAAACACAAATCAAATTAGTTAATAACAACCCAATCATCAAACTGGGCGAAGGATACGAAAGAAATGCAATCAATCACCAAACTGCACCAATTAATCAACAATGGGCAACTAACAGAATGATCATATATAATTCAGAGCGTCAGTAATAACAATATTCTAACTTTTAATTCACTTCTAGAGAGCAGCCTTTGTTCATTTGTGTGAAATAAACACTCACCTGAACCCGCAACAGTAGAATCGGCCTTATGGTCCCCATCAACGAATGTATAATTCCACAATGTACCAATCATGAGCTCCTTATAATCTACACTGCAGCTACTCTTGCTCTTCATGACCAACCTGAGAGCTTGTCTTTGTACAGACTGTGTCTCTGTGTATACAAGCTTCTCACCTGCCTGTGAACAACTTGGCTTAAATGTAGATGGGTGGCGGGGGGGGGGTGTTTACCCAGCAGCACGTTCTTCCTGCTCAACTGTTTTCATCAGCCCAAAACAAGGAGCAGCCAGGGGTGACCCCGACGCGCGGGTATCTGTTTACACATGCATCTTGCATCCACCGTCTTCTCGCTAAGCCCCATTGGATACAGTCGTTGTTTTGCCCTCAGCCCAAAAGAAAGATTGCCTTCTTTTCTCAAAACATGAAGTATGTGTGTGTGTGTGTTTTGCAAATACTTCACAATAAATCTGTACACACATTAACGAAAAATAACCCAACATTTTTTTTAAAGTTTAAACCTTTTGAAATGTCTGTTTAAAATATACAATGAAAGTGGGCTTTCTAAGTGTGCCACTGCAATAATTGAGGTTTAGTAATCAATAAATAAAACTATTATTGCTATTAAAATAGCTCAAACCTTTTTGGATAGCCCATTAATGCTGCGATAGAGCACTTCAAACGCCATCCCTGGTCAGGGTTCAAAAGGTCAATAAGTCAGCCAAGTAATTTCTTTCAAACTGACTCCTTCCTCTACAAGCTGAGACTTTCCCAACAATCTATTACAATGTATTATGACCATTGTATTATGACCAATCATTTTACAGATGTTAATCTTGCCCATACCATAAAACGATGTTTATGTGGGTGTCATGTTCATGCTCCAACAGCAGGCTGCAATGCATGTTTTATAAAAAAGAAAAAAAAGAAATGTTGCTTACCAATTAATCAAATGTAAACATGTTACATTACATTAGCTTTGAATACATCATAGACACTATGATTCATATTACTTTATTCGATTCAAACATCTCATATCAAGAAAAGGAATAAATAAAACCTGATCTAAGAAAATTACATGAAAACGAGACTGTCCAATCACAAGGCCAAATGGGGGAGTTGCCGCATGCAAGTCAACCAAACTGTATTGCTGTGAGCTGTCCCATCCAATAAAGCTGCATCCAATAAAGATATTGGGGCATGGTGCCACGGTGCAAATTTTGCATATAGATGACATATTAAGTTAGTTTGAATGTAGATATATATATAGGCACATATATTCGATGTAAATCTCGATATCAACCTGTATAAAATCTGTTACAATGGTAACCATTAGAGCTATGCGAGATATGTGTGTCGACACACATAAGTAAACACATAACATGTCACTATCATGTAAACACAAAATCAATCATCTTCTGAATTCTTTTTTAAATAATATACACCGTATACATAGTTGATCTGATCTGATGTGTGTACCAGGTCTCTGCTAGCTGTGCTGTGATGGTTTGGCCAGCTCTGAGTTGAGATACACCACGGTGGCGGTGATGTCATCCCTGTACATCCTGGCCAGCTGCTCGGGCAGGGCCAACATGGCCGCCAGTCTCTCGTGGCACAGCTCTCCGTGGTTGCTGATGCCGAGCGCGTGCCTGATCAGGTGGGTGGCTGCGTTGAGGTCCAGCGGACGGGCAGCACGGGCGCTACGCTTCTGCAAGAGCTCCTGCATCTGACCCAGGTTGAGACGCTTGTCAGTCACCGGTGCCTGCAGGGACGATACAGGGCAAAAATATAGTTGGAAGTATCAAAATGGAAGGAAATAATTTCACCCTGAAACCACTAATTTTAGATTAAAAGTGATGTAGTGGGCTACCTAGTAGAGCAGTGGATTGATGGTGGGGGCTACACCCCCCCAATCTGGTTACCGTGACTGGAGACAGAAAAGACTGTCTACTAGAATGTGTTTACTATGTTTACTATATCTACTAGAATTCGCGAGAACATATTTTTTTTTTAAACGCGATCGTGGTCGTGGGACTAGCTCAAACCGGGTTTGGTTTTTCCTTAAAAAAATAAATAAAAAAAATAACTAGTGCTAAACCCATCAAGGGCCTTACAACGGGCAAATACCTGCAGGTGGATCCCACTGAGATGCTCCCCCCACCAGTTGGACAGCCTGCTGGCTTCCCATTTCATCCCATAGGCCGTCGGAAGCCAGGATGAGAAAGCGGTCCTGGGGCCTCAGTTTGTGGTAGAGCAGTTCGGGAGCGGCGTCCAGGTAGGGTGGGGTCAGGTAATTGGGCGGCGTGTGCTGGTACATGTTGAGAGAGTCCAGGTCCACACCCGACTCCAGGCCCTGAAGAACGCCGGCCTGCAGTTCTCGACTCCACTTGAAGCTCACGTCGCCGAAAGCACGCAGGGGCATCAACACCTGTTACACCCCAACCATTGAACAAAAGTAAGTTAGTTGGTCTCTTGAAGTCCATCAGCAGGAAGAATTAAGACTGCTATTACTGGTATCAATCATCTGTATCCACCCCAGCTATTACAGGATGTACTACTGTACAGTATGACTCCCACCCCAAGCAGTCTGTCCTCCACCACAACCGTGCTGCTCTCCGACCGCGGGTGTCTGCCCCTGATCCGCTGCAGCTCACGCTCGTTCTGGGCGTTATGGTCCCGGGAGAGGGGCAGGGCGCTCCAGGAGCCGTCCTCCTCCTGTACGCCCAGCACGGCCCTGCAGTCGCCAGCGTTGGCCACGTGGATGCCCTCCAAGCCCACATGGGCCACACAGGCGGTGGAGCCCGTGAACGCTACCTGCAGCAGTGGATTATGGGGAAGAACATGTGATGTGTTACAGCTCTGATTTCAAAGGCAGGACTCCTTTATGTTGCTGGCAAATTTCCTTGAAAAAAAGAGACATATTACCACCACCAGGTGTGAGTGATTAGCGTGGTGTGGAGTGTCCACCCACATGTATGGTGGATAGTTGCTACAGTCCACTGGGTAGGCTGATCTATCCAGCCATTACTGGTGCACACTCCCACTTGTGATGTCAGTGGGACCAGTTTTTTGAAACCGCTTGGAATGGCTAATCACGCTCACACCTGGTGGTTATAATAAATATATAAAATAGTATTAACAAACCAATGTTGCCTCCCCCATACCCATTACCTGTTATGGCTGTACTTTTCAGCAGGTCTGAGGAAAGAGGCACTTGAGGCCTCCAAGGAAATGTCTGTGTCAAGTCGTTTAAAGGCACAGTCCATCGCTTCTGCTGGACTAAAAACAGAAACAGAAGCATATGTTCATCTGGTTCTGACACAGCAACAGACTTATAGACGTATACTTAAGATGTGTGCTCGTAATCCCAAACAGAAAATGTATGGTTTGCTGCCGGTGTATTATATTGTACACCCTGCACAATAGCTGTAGACTAACTTTGCAATAGAGAAGCATGTCTTTAAACAGGTCAGCTTTGAGTTTTACATTTATATTTAGGGCATTTGGCAGACGCTTTTATCCAAAGCGACTTACAAAGAGTACATTTGTTGAAGGAGACAGCAATATATCACTGTGGTGCATAAAGATAAGAATAGAGCAGGTTTCGTGTATTCGTAGTTACAAGGCAACGAGTTTCATAATTGCTAAGTTGCCTGCATAAATAGCTGGGATAAGAGCAGACGTGCGATTCTGAGCAAAAGTGTTGCAAGTGACTTGCAACACTTTTGAACCAATAGCTAGCAAGAAAAGCATTAATAATACCCAAGATGAACTGACTACACGACAATGGAAGATGAGGTGGTCTAAACCAGCACCTCATGCCGTCGCCGTGCTCCCCGTGGTCGAGCAGCTCCTGCCAGAACACCCGGAGCTGCTCTCTGTAGAGGGAGGCCGACTTCTGGTAGCTGACGTCCCCGCGGTGTTTGTACCACTGCAGCACAGGCGGGGCCGGGTGGCCATGTTCCACACAATGCTCCAGCTCCTCCAGGCTCTGTCGAGGCATCATTGCTATGGCAACGTAGGAGAGCAGGCGCTCGCTGACCGCCTGGGCACAGGCCCAGCCGCCATGTCCATCGAACACACCGAAGAGGATGCCTTTAGTCTACACACATGCAACAACAAAAAAAGACAGAATCATGTGTTAAACTTTATGCACACGCACACACACACCACACACACACACAACACACACACACACACACACACACACACACACACACACACACACACACACACACACACACACACACACACACACACCAACACACACACACACCAACACACCACCACACGAATCCATGGCTTGTACATGAAGAATATATTCTTGTAAGAGGTGTTAGTGAGCATGCCTGCAGGCCCAGGTTGGCAGGCCACTGGTGCCGGTCGTTCGATTAGGCAGTGTTAGCAGGAGGCTGGTTGCTCTCAAAACTTTCTCACAGCACTTGAGGGCCTCTCCATTCGAAACCCAACGGGGTAGTCCACCAACCTGAAACACACACCACACACCACTCTTCCAGTGTGGCACTGCATGAAGATGGTTTATTGTCGTAATTATCTCATGGGATATGCATGCATGGCATTTTAATATTTTGGATCCGTGGCTATTATAGTATTATTAATTATTATTAGTTTACCTGCTCATGTGCTTGCAACAATGCTGTTGATTGGATTATTGTGGCTGAGCTGGAAGTCGGGGATCCTGAGTTGAGAGGCGCCTCCCACCTGAAGCCCCCGCAGGTGCTGCCGGACCAGAACCGGAACCGCTGTTGCAACCGTGGATACATGCGAAGGACCGAACCTTGGTTGTAAAGAAGCAAGAAGGTCGTTTTTGTCAACACATCGACATGGCCTAGACCTTGAACATGACGAGTAACACGAGTTAGGTTTGAGGAAACACATGAGAGAAAGTAACCCGCGGAGACGCGCTGGACGCCACCGGCAGCGTGCAGCGTGACACTGTGTGCAGGACGCGGCCGCACATCAACGCAGACATCGGAGTGTTGGCGGGTTATCGACGTGTGAAGCTGAATCGCGTCGGCCCGTCAGTCCCTCTGTGGGGGTAGAAGAAACACATTGTCACGATAAAAAGAATCACGCTGAAATGGGTAACCCTTGGTCGCCTATTTCTACAGTAATGCTGGCTAACGTGTACCAGCTTCAGCCGATGGGAACAAAATTAAGGTACTAATTTAGCCTCAAGTCATTCAACGCTTGCAGAATATAATGATTTGCACGAATTGCATGTTCTTCCGGGTAGACCACAGACTGTAGGGACAGAGTGTAATACGGTAAGAGATAGTAATTACGGTAATCTGAAAGTGTATATAACACACAGTCAACTGGTCGATGTCGCCCTGTAGATACGAATGACAGAACAATAAGCATTTCTTGCTTGTGAATGAAATTTGTTTCATTATTCAACACAACTCGGGACTTCTACTCCATTCTTCGCCCCATACAACTATTACAGTTCAGTGCTCTCTCTATCTTCTATAAGGACTCTGTACTGTGGACCACCCGCTGCTCTCCAGAGTACCGTCCAGTCTGACACACGCCCGCCACAACACAGGTCACCGTGGGTCTGCTCTCGACCAATCACAGTCGCCCAAACGGGAAGTTAAAAAGGACATACAACTTTTATTTATTAATTTTTTGTTAAAAATTGTTTTATATTTTTACTGAACAATAATATTACATTACAAAAGGCACATCATATTCATTTTCAAAATATTCACATGAATAGAACAGAGCAAATGCATTAATCAAACAAACAAATACAAATTAGACAGCCTCAAAAAAGAAAATAAATAAATAAATAAAATGAAAAAAAAAGTCAGGAAATAAGATACATAGATGTTCAAACAGATGCTGGGCTCCTAACATTTAACAATACTTCAATGATCTTTTATATAACGCTGTCTCATTCAAAAAAGCTCTAAATATGGGGGAAGTCTTAAGAAAGCGACATTTATGATTCAAATATTTCCCCAAAATAACCAATTCTGGAATGCATCCCAAAAAGCAAAAAAAAGGACATGAAACTGTATGCGTACAACTGAGAGTGGAGGACACTTTATGTGCGTGTAGTATTTTGTGTACATTCTGTTAGTTATCCGACCAAGCACATGCCAGAATTAAATAGTAAATGTTCAACTCAATATTTTGGATGTCTACATTACAATGTACACACACTACATTACACACACTATTTTGCCTTTTGGAATGTATGTGTAGTTTGGCGCCCTCTTCTGGTGCAGTTAATGTGCAGCGTCTACACTGCAGCAAAATGTAACTTTTGAAAAATAACAGCTTCAAAATCATGATGGTACACTGACTTGTAATGGCCCTCTTGAATTTGTCCCCCGGAGGTCTGTACTTGCACGATGTAACTTGGTGAGGTGGGCAGGAAACTGCAGCATAACGCTTTACAGCACTGTGTCACTGTGACGTGTGTGAAGTGTGTTTTTGGTGTCTGGTTTAAGCAGCCTCAACTGGCCCCAATCAGGCTGATTAGACTCTGGGGCTCAGTGAGGCTGCACACCTGTGGTACATTGGGCAGTCAAGGCACACAGGATAAGCCAGCCATCACCACGCACACAGACATATCACGCATGTACCTACTCTGCCTGCATAAACCACTTTGACTCAAATAAACCGGTTTAAGTAACATCTGCCTGTGTTCTGGCTGACTGCCAGTCACAAACCACCAAATACGGGTCTTCTTCTTATCGCTAGCGATAAGAAGAGGCTAACTCGTTATTCTCAGTACGCCCATCATGGCAGAGGTGAAGAACCCAAATATTACATTGACGGAGGAAACTAAGAAGAGAAAAAGAGTGACTGAGCAAGAGGCCAGACATAAGTAAATCATTTCACATCCTCATACATGATTAGCAATGCATGAATTATACTTTATAATTGAGCAAACTAGGGTTGCAAACCTTATACTGTCTTGATGTTAGCTGTAGACAGGGCTGTGTCTTACATGCAGATTTCATTCATGATGTTGATTTCACTTGTATTTTTTTAAGGAGAGTTTTTTATCTGTTTGTCAGCCAGTGTGCCTGTTCTGCTGTGCACACAGCTAGGCTAACCTGTGGGGTGTGGATGGAGGAGGGTAGCTAACGTTAGAGCTAGTCATCTATTTGCATAAACCCTGCTTTATACCGTACGCTTTACCAAATTAATAAAAATGTGATGTGAACCGTCTGCAGGACCGCTTGACTGAACTGACCACAGGTGTGTCTGATAGCAGGCAGGAGAGCACCTGGTTGCAGTGGCTCTGTTCCCTTTGGAAGGGTGGTTGTTGGTGTATGTGTAGTTTGGCGCCCTCTTCTGGTGCAGTTAATGTGCAGCGTCTACACTGCAGCAAAATGTAACTTTTGAAACTTAAAATAACAGCTTCAAAATCATGATGGTACACTGACTTGTAATGGCCCTCTTGAATTGGCCCCCCGGAGGTCTGTACTTGCACTATGTAACTTGGTGAGGTGGGTAGGAAACTGCAGCATAAAGCTTTACAGCACCGTGTCACTGTGACGTGTGTGACGTGTGTTTTTGGTGTCTGGTTTAAGCAGCCTCAACTGGCCCCAATCAGGCTGATTAGACTCTGGGGCTCAGTGCGGCTGCACACCTGTGGTACATTGGGCAGTCAAGGCACACAGGATAAGCCAGCCATCACCGCACACACAGACATATCACGCATTTACCTACTCTGCCTGCATAAACCACTTTGACTCAAATAACCCGGTTTAAGTAACATCTGCCTGTATTCTGGTCATCTGAGGAGCGCTAGCAAAGCCACCTAGATGGCATATAATAGGGCTGACTGCCAGTCACAAACCACCAAATACGGGTCTTTCGCGAGCGATAAGAAGAGGCTAACTCGTTATTCTCAGTACGGACATCATGGCAGAGGTGAAGAACCCAAACATTACATTGATGGAGGAAACTAAGAAGAGAAAAAGAGTGACTGAGCAAGAGGCCAGACATAAGTAAATCATTTCACATCCTCATACATGATTGATGATACTTTATAATTGAGCAAACTAGGGTTGCAAACCTTTTATACTGTCTTGGTGTTAGCTTAGTCAGGGCCGTGTCTTACATGCAGATTTCATTCATGATATTGATTTCACTTGTATGCTTTACCAAATGAATAAAAATGTGATGTGAACCGTCTGCAGGACTGCTTGACTGAGCTGACCACAGGTGTGTCTGATAGCAGGCAGGAGAGCACCTGGTTGCAGTGGCTCTGTTCCCTTTGGAAGGGTGGTTGTTGTTTAGGATGGAGACAGACGGCGATGAAAAGGGCCAGACTAGGATTTCCGTCCCAGTGCAAGGAGAGTAGTCAGTAGTCGAGTCAGAGCCGGGTCATAGAGAGTGCAGTGGACACTGTCACTCCTTGCGTCACTCCCGGCCTACCAGCGCAACACAGACGCCAGCTGGGCCCCGTCCAGCCAAGTTTTTTCCCCCGGGGGACTTGGACAGCGTCTCAAGCAGAGACCCAAGGGGAGCTTCTCACAGACGAGTGAAGTATATTTTTAAATAGTTGCCACGTTGTCCAACAATATTTTAGGAGAGTTTGATAGTGTGAGGAGGGAGAGCAGCCGGGGAGATTAAACCACGATCCTAAGCAGGAGAGTCAAATAGTTCTCACTTTAAGTTGGTGGCGTCTGGATTGCAGTGTTTGTGCTGTGTGGGTTGTAGTGCTGCCAGTAGAGGGCGATAGTGGGCCATGTTCAAGTGGTGTGCCTTAAGCCCAGAAGTATAGCCCTGTGTTGCCTGGTATGTTTCCAGTTCGGCCTATAAGGCAACGATTACAATATGTAATTCAGTATTACAATATGAATAATACTTACTATAATAATTGTTTATTAACTTGTTTATTAACTCCCATCTTCTCCACCTACAGACTCATGAGAACCATGCCCTGTGCTTGGTCAAAAGATTTATCAAGTTGATTGGCCCTCAGTTGTGTCAGATTCAGTAGGACAGATTTAGTAGTTAGAGGACCATCTCAGGTTAGCCCTGTCTTCACCTTTCCAAAAAGAGAAGGTGGTAGAAGGTTCCATCACCGTTATCTCTGACATCAGTGAATGGAGAAAAAACAATGCACATTACTGCTTTTGCTGCAATTTATTCTCAATAAATTACTATAAATTAATGACAGGGACTTTCTAACTGATAAAACATGCGGGCATACCTCTGAAAAGCAGTCCAGAGCTCACAACCCAGATGGCAACTTAGAAGGAAGTGTTTGGAAGTGTCTGCAACCAGGCACGACCATAGACCAAGCCAAAAGGACCGTTTGAGATGTTTGCTCATGCAATCTCCAGCTGAGAGAAGTCATGCATTGAGCAAACGCATTATACCAGCAACACAATGGACATTTCTTAAACGAGGTGGAGCTGCTTGCCAAATTTGATCCTGTGAGCTGATTGCTTCAATCAGTTGGAAAATATTGTACTCAATAATGACTGACAATAAACAGTCCAAATATTACTCAACAGCAAAGAGGCTGTGCGGTACCAGGCCCCTAACATTAGGAATGCCCTGCTGGAGGTCAAGGACAAAGCCACCGATGAGCAAGCTCCTGTAGGCTGCCATAATGCAGCTTGATGTGGCAGTTGACACCCATGAAGGCAAAAAGCTCACTGACAAGGTACAGAGACACGGGCTTTGCTGCAGCTCAGGCCTCTGCTAAATACATCTGTGAGGAGACGAATGTTGTGGCTGTGTGGCTTAATGTGGTTGTGGACACCACATTTGAGTCATTAAAGGAAAGGAAACGCTGCGTGATGTGAGAGGCCACATTTGGAGTGCTGTGTAACTTCAAACATTGGATGGTGAGGCAATATGTTGAATGTTTTCATTTCCTGTTTTAATCTCTTCCATTAACAGCATTCCCCTGGCCCACCATAAACTGCAAATACACAAGGTGGAAGTTTACAACGTTGTCAAACGGAACCCGGGAATGAAATTCAACACGAGTCCGCCGGTGGCTTAATCAGGAACATTCCATTCCCCCTGTACCTAAAGCCTATCCTTCTTGGAGTAGCGTCATCAGAGGTGGGAGCGCAGCAGACTCCCATGCTGGCACTGCCATGAGCAGTTAGAGGTCACTTCCGTTCAGCCAAGGGATCAGATCAGAAGAATCCAATCCCACATCCCAAAAAAGGGATGGTCATTATGATTACGATTATTTCACAGCTGTGCTCCATATGCTCCACACTCAGGCCTTCGTTCCACCACGAGCTACAGCCAAGGAAGCAGCTGTTCCAGTAGTAGTAGTAGTAGTAGTAGTAGAGCCCTCTCACTAGCACTATAAGTCAAGCAGCGGTGGAGGACGCTCAGACAGATCAAGGTAGGGCTGCAAATGAATCTGCACTTTTGACCGTCGAAACAATGAGTGCCTGTGCACTGCCTGCATGTTCTGTGCATTTCAATATGTACCACAAGGTGGCAGTGGCAGCGTATTACAGCCTAGACCAGAAGTGACTGCTTGCCTTGAGTATGCCCTAAGATTAAAATGTTATCTTTAACTCCACTTCAGTTCTTGGCAATACACATTAGCGTTTAACCCTGTACAGGCTTCTGGTGTGCAGATGGGCGTCCTTGAAGGTCCTGGCACAAACACCTCAGAAAGAAAAGCAAACAAGGATGTGACCTAGACTACACTCTGGGTGTTTGGTCAACTCATGGTTATTTCCGAGTAACCTGGGACAATATAATCTCGGCGTGGGTGTTTTGGGAGCATTCCATTAAACAACCCGTACCAAACAATGTGTGTGAGGAACAATATGCTAGGGGGAGGGGGGAGCTCGCAAAGAGAGGTCGCCGTCTCAATTGCTCCCATTAGGATAATTACATGGCTAGCGGCAATGGTTCTCATGGACATACTATGAATTATAATCTATCATATCATAATTAATTCTCACGGGTTAGTTATACAAGTACACAAGTAAAACAGAACAGAAAAGTAAGTCATGGATTCATGTATAAGACAATGTGTTTGTTCATATTAATATTAAATATGATATTAGCCTATTCTTTTTCTTCATTCAGTGATCTTAGGCCTGTACTGCAATGGTATTATATATTGTTATTAACTAATACCAAATTAGGGTCTGTGCATATTTATAGTTTCCTAATTCAGTGACTGAATGGTAAATGATGACTGTAAAGCAGTCTGCCTTGAGTCATAACATAATGCGATGTGTTTCATTAGTGAATTAGTAAATTTGTTCATTGGAACTTCAGAGTACACCAGATACACTATATGGCCAAAAGTCAGTGGACACCTGACCATCACACTATATGAGCTTGTTGGACATCCCCATTATAAAACCATGGGCATTAATATGGAAGTTGGACCCCCCTTTGCAGCTATGACAGCTGCCACTCTTCTTGGAAGGCTTTCCACAACATTCTGGAGTGTGTCTGTGGGAATTTGTGCTCATTCAGCCAAAGACCATTTGTGAGGGCAGGCAATGATGTTGGACGAGAAGGCCTGGCTCGCAATTGGCGTTCTAATTCCTCCCAAAGGTGTTCAATGGGGTTGAGGTCAGGGCTCTGTGCAGGCCGATCGATTTCCTCCACACCAAACTCGTCTAACTAATGTCTTTATGGACCTTGCTTTGTTCACAGGGGCACAGTCATGCTGGAACAGCAAAGGGCCTTCCCCAAACTGTTGCCACAAAGTTAGAAGCGCCCAATTGGCTAAGATGTCTTCATATCCTGTAGCATTACGCATACCTTCACTGGAACTAAGGGGCCCAAACCCTGAGAAACAGCCCCAGACCATTATCCTCCTCCACCAAACTTTACAGTAGGCACTATGCATTCCGGAAGGGAACGTTCTCCTGGCACCCGCCCAAACCCAGATTCATCCATCAGACAGATAGTGAAGCGTGATTCATCATTCCAAACACATTTCCACTGCTCCAGAGTCCAGTTGCTGTGTGCTTTACACCACTCCAACCGACACTTAGCATTGTGCATGGTGATGTGAGGCTTGTGTGCAGCTGATCAGACATGGAAACACATTCCATGAAGCTCCCGACGCACAGTTCTTGTGCTGATGGTGCTTCCAGAGGCAGTTTGGTCCTCTCTAATGAGTGATACAGCAGATGATAGGTGATTTTTACGCACTACGTGCTTCAGCACTCGTCAGCCCCGCTCTGTGAGTTTGCGTGGTCTACCACTTCGTGGCCGACCTGTTGTTGCTCCTAGGCGCTTCCACTTCACAATAATAGCACTTACGGTTGACCGGGGCACATCTAGTAGGGAAGACATTTCATGAACTGACTTGTGGCAAAGATGGCATCCTATGACAGTGCCGCAGAAGCTCTTTATGAACCATTCTGAATTGTAAATGTTTGTGGAGATTTCATGGCTATGTGCTTGATTTTATGCACCTGTGAGCAATGGGTGTGGCTGAAACACCTGAACTCAATAATTAGTAGGGGTGTCCACTGACTTTTGGCCATATAGTGTATATGACATATACAGTTGTAAAAAAAATGACAATTTGTTGACGGTCGAGGCCTTCTGGTTTGACCTATTGTGACATAATCTTCCATGTCAACCAAATTCATGTCATTTAAAATAACTCTAACACTAAGTGTATCATGTTTCAATTCAATTGTCCAATGTGTGACCCTTTGCTTACTTCAGCTAACTCAAGGCCCTCTGGAAAGAAATGTTGCCTGTTTGCTCCCCCCTCCCCCCCTCCCCCCTCCCCCTATCATATTGTTCCTCACACACATTGTTTGGTACGGGTTGTTTAATGGAATGCTCCCAAAACACCCACGCCGAGATTATATTGTCCCAGGTTACTCGGAAATAACCATGAGTTGACCAAACACCCAGAGTGTAGTCTAGGTCACATCCTTGTTTGCTTTTCTTTCTGAGGTGTTTGTGCCAGGACCTTCAAGGACGCCCATCTGCACACCAGAAGCCTGTACAGGGTTAAACGCTAATGTGTATTGCCAAGAACTGAAGTGGAGTTAAAGATAACATTTTAATCTTAGGGCATACTCAAGGCAAGCAGTCACTTCTGGTCTAGGCTGTAATACGCTGCCACTGCCACCTTGTGGTACATATTGAAATGCACAGAACATGCAGGCAGTGCACAGGCACTCATTGTTTCGACGGTCAAAAGTGCAGATTCATTTGCAGCCCTACCTTGATCTGTCTGAGCGTCCTCCACCGCTGCTTGACTTATAGTGCTAGTGAGAGGGCTCTACTACTACTACTACTACTACTACTGGAACAGCTGCTTCCTTGGCTGTAGCTCGTGGTGGAACGACGGCCTGAGTGTGGAGCATATGGAGCACAGCTGTGAAATAATCGTAATCATAATGACCATCCTTTTTTGGGATGTGGGATTGGATTCTTCTGATCTGATCCCTTGGCTGAACGGAAGTGACCTCTAACTGCTCATGGCAGTGCCAGCATGGGAGTCTGCTGCGCTCCCACCTCTGATGACGCTACTCCAAGAAGGATAGGCTTTAGGTACAGGGGGAATGGAATGTTCCTGATTAAGCACCGGCGGACTCGTGTTGAATTTCATTCCCGGGTTCCGTTGACAACGTTGTAAACTTCCACCTTGTGTATTTGCAGTTTATGGTGGGGCCAGGGGAATGCTGTTAATGGAAGAGATTAAAACAGGAAATGAAAACATTCAACATGTTGCCTCACCATCCAATGTTTGAAGTTACACAGCACTCCAAATGTGGCTCTCACATCACGCAGCGTTTCCTTCCTTTAATGACTCAAATGTGGTGTCCACAACCACATTAAGCCACACAGCCACAACATTCGTCTCCTCACAGATGTATTTAGCAGAGGCCTGAGCTGCAGCAAAGCCCGTGTCTCTGTACCTTGTCAGTGAGCTTTTTGCCTTCATGGGTGTCAACTGCCACATCAAGCTGCATTATGGCAGCCTACAGGAGCTTGCTCATCGGTGGCTTTGTCCTTGACCTCCAGCAGGGCATTCCTAATGTTAGGGGCCTGGTACCGCACAGCCTCTTTGCTGTTGAGTAATATTTGGACTGTTTATTGTCAGTCATTATTGAGTACAATATTTTCCAACTGATTGAAGCAATCAGCTCACAGGATCAAATTTGGCAAGCAGCTCCACCTCGTTTAAGAAATGTCCATTGTGTTGCTGGTATAATGCGTTTGCTCAATGCATGACTTCTCTCAGCTGGAGATTGCATGAGCAAACATCTCAAACGGTCCTTTTGGCTTGGTCTATGGTCGTGCCTGGTTGCAGACACTTCCAAACACTTCCTTCTAAGTTGCCATCTGGGTTGTGAGCTCTGGATTGCTTTCCAGAGGTATGCCCCCATGTTTTATCAGTTAGAAAGTCCCGGTCATTAATTTATAGTAATTTATTGAGAATAAATTGCAGCAAAAGCAGTAATGTGCATTGTTTTTTCTCCATTCACTGATGTCAGAGATAACGGTGATGGAACCTTCTACCACCTTCTCTTTTTGGAAAGGTGAAGACAGGGCTAACCTGAGATGGTCCTCTAACTACTAAATCTGTCCTGACTGAATCTGACACAACTGAGGGCCAATCAACTTGATAAATCTTTTGACCAAGCACAGGGCATGGTTCTCATGAGTCTGTAGGTGGAGAAGATGGGAGTTAATAAACAAGTTAATAAACAATTATTATAGTAAGTATTATTCATATTGTAATACTACAAAAATGTAAATAGTCAGTTTTCGTTGCCTTATAGGTCGAACTGGAAACATATCAGGCAACACAGGGCTATACTTCTAGGCTTAAGGCACACCACTTGAACACGGCCCACTATCGCCCTCTACTGGCAGCACTACAACCCACACAGCACAAACACTGCAATCCAGACGACACCAACTTAAAGTGAGAACTATTTGACTCTCCTGCTTAGGATCGTGGTCTAATCTCCCCGGCTGCTCTCCCTCCTCACACTATCAAACTCTCCTAAAATATTGTTGGACAATGTGGCAACTATTTAAAAATATACTTCACTCGTCTGTGAGAAGCTCCCCTTGGGTCTCTGCTTGAGACGCTGTCCAAGTCCCCCGGGGGAAAAAACTTGGCTGGACGGGGCCCAGCTGGCATCTGTGTTGCGCTGGTAGGCCAGGAGTGACGCAAGGAGTGATAGTGTCCACTGCACTCTCTATGACCCGGCTCTGACTCGACTACTGACTACTCTCCTTGCACTGGGACGGATATCCTAGTCTGGCCCTTTTCATCGCCGGCTGTCTCCATCCTAAACAACAACCACCCTTCCAAAGGGAACAGAGCCACTGCAACCAGGTGCTCTCCTGCCTGCTATCAGACACACCTGTGGTCAGTTCAGTCAAGCGGTCCTGCAGACGGTTCACATCACATTTTTATTAATTTGGTAAAGCGTACGGTATAAAGCAGGGTTTATGCAAATAGATGACTAGCTCTAACGTTAGCTACCCTCCTCCATCCACACCCCACAGGTTAGCCTAGCTGTGTGCACAGCAGAACAGGCACACTGGCTGACAAACAGATAAAAAACTCTCCTTAAAAAATACTACAAGTGAAATCAACATCATGAATGAAATCTGCATGTAAGACACAGCCCTGTCTACAGCTAACATCAAGACAGTATAAGGTTTGCAACCCTAGTTTGCTCAATTATAAAGTATAATTCATGCATTGCTAATCATGTATGAGGATGTGAAATGATTTACTTATGTCTGGCCTCTTGCTCAGTCACTCTTTTTCTCTTAGTTTCCTCCGTCAATGTAATGTTTGGGTTCTTCACCTCTGCCATGATGTCCGTACTGAGAATAACGAGTTAGCCTCTTCTTATCGCTAGCGATAAGAAGAAGACCCGTATTTGGTGGTTTGTGACTGGCAGTCAGCCCTATTATATGCCATCTAGGTGGCTTTGCTAGGGCTCCTCAGATGACCAGAATACAGGCAGATGTTACTTAAACCGGTTTATTTGAGTCAAAGTGGTTTATGCAGGCAGAGTAGGTACATGCGTGATATGTCTGTGTGTGTGGTGATGGCTGGCTTATCCTGTGTGCCTTGACTGCCCAATGTACCACAGGTGTGCAGCCTCACTGAGACCCAGAGTCTAATCAGCCTGATTGGGGCCAGTTGAGGCTGCTTAAACCAGACACCAAAAACACACGTCACACACGTCACAGTGACACGGTGCTGTAAAGCTTTATGCTGCAGTTTCCTACCCACCTCACCAAGTTACATAGTGCAAGTACAGACCTCCGGGGGGCCAATTCAAGAGGGCCATTACAAGTCAGTGTACCATCATGATTTTGAAGCTGTTATTTTAAGTTTCAAAAGTTACATTTTGCTGCAGTGTAGACGCTGCACATTAACTGCACCAGAAGAGGGCGCCAAACTACACATACATTCCAAAAGGCAAAATAGTGTGTAATGTAGTGTGTGTACATTGTAATGTAGACATCCAAAATATTGAATTGAACATTTACTATTTAATTCTGGCATGTGCTTGGTCGGATAACTAACAGAATGTACACAAAATACTACACGCACATAAAGTGTCCTCCACTCTCAGTTGTACGCATACAGTTTCATGTCCTTTTTGTTGCTTTTTGGGATGCATTCCAGAATTGGTTATTTTTGGGAAATATTTGAATCATAAATGTCGCTTTCTTACAACTTCCCCCATATTTAGAGCTTTTTTGAATGAGACAGCGTTATATAAAAGATCATTGAAGTATTGTTAAATGTTAGGAGCCCAGCATCTGTTTGAATATCTATGTATCTTATTTCCTGACTTTTTTTTTCATTTTATTTATTTATTTATTTTCTTTTTTGAGGCTATCTAATTTGTATTTGTTTGTTTGATTAATGCATTTGCTCTGTTCTATTCATGTGAATATTTTGAAAATGAATATGATGTGCCTTTTGTAATGTAATATTATTGTTCAGTAAAAATATAAAACAATTTTTAACAAAAAATTTAATAAATAAAAGTTGTATGTCCTTTTTAACTTCCCGTTTGGGCGACTGTGATTGGTCGAGAGCAGACCACGTGACCTGTGTTGTGGCGGGCGTGTGTCAGACTGGACGGTACCTCTGGAGAGCAGCGGGTGGTCCACAGTACAGAGTCCTTATAGAGAGATAGAGAGAGCACTGAACTGTAATAGTTGTATGGGGCGAAGAATGGAGTAGAAGTCCCGAGTTGTGTTGAATAATGAAGAATTAAACGAAAAAATTTCATTCACAAGCAAGAAATGCTTATTGTTCTGTCATTCGTATCTACAGGGCGACATCGACCAGTGACTGTGTGTATATATACACCTTTCAGATTACCGTATTATACTATCTCTTACCGTATTACACTCTGTCCCTACAGTCTGTGGTCTACCCGGAAGAACATGCAATTCGTGCAAATCATTATATTCTGCAAGCGTTGAATGACTTGAGCTAAATAGTAACCTTATTTTGTTCCCATCGGCTGAAGCTGGTACACGTTAGCCAGCATTACTGTAGAAATAGGCGACCAAGGGTTACCCATTTCAGCGTGATTCTTTTTATCGTGACAATGTGTTTCTTCTACCCCCACAGAGGACTGACGGGCCGACGCGATTCAGCTTCACACGTCGATAACCCGCCAACACTCCGATGTCTGCGTTGATGTGCGGCCGCGTCCTGCACACAGTGTCACGCTGCACGCTGCCGGTGGCGTCCAGCGCGTCTCCGCGGGTTACTTTCTCTCATGTGTTTCCTCAAACCTAACTCGTGTTACTCGTCATGTTCAAGGTCTGGGCCATGTCGATGTGTTGACTTCTTTCTTCTTACAACCAAGGTTCGGTCCTTCGCATGTATCCAGCGGTTGCACAGCGGTTCTGGTTCTGGTCCGGCAGCACCTGCGGGGGCTTCAGGTGGGAGGCGCCTCTCAACTCAGGATCCCGACTTCCAGCTCAGCCACATCCAAGTCAACAGCATTTTGCAAGCACATGAGCAGGTAATAATAATAATAATAATAATAATAATAATAGCCACGGTATCCAAATATTAAAATGCATGCATGCATATCCATGAGATAATTACAGACATAACCATCTTATGCAGTGCAACTGAAGAGTGTGTGTGTGTGTTTCAGGTTGTGACTATCCCCGGGTTTGATGGCAGAGGCCTCAGTGCTGTGAGAAAGTTTGAGAGCAACCAGCTTCCTGCTAACACGCCTAATGAAGACCGGCACAGTGCTGCCACCTGCCTGCAGGCATGCTCACTACACCTCTACAGAATATATTCTTCATGTACAGCCATGGATTCGTGTGTTGTGTGNNNNGCAGGGGGCAAGGGGGCAAGGGGCAGGGGGGCAGGCGATGAGTTAGACCGGCCCAGCAGCCTGGCAGTAAGCCCAGGCAGGCGTTGCGGGCTCAGGAGCCCTGAGCTCCAGGGGGGGGCGTGGCAGCAGGCACAGGAGGTGGGTGGAAGGCACATGTCATCGACTCCTTACCCACACACATGTGCACACGCAAACACACACACACGCGCACACACGCACACACACGCGCACACACGCACACACGCACACACACACGCACACACACACACTACACTGACGCCAGCCAGCCTGGGGTCAACTACTCACATAAGCGCCCACACACACACACACATATGCCCACACTTGCAGGCATAAGCTGTGAGCACATACTCGTGGGTCGTGACTAGTGAGTGATCTGTGTGTTAGCGTACATGTGTACTGTATGTTTGAACAGGCTTAAATGCGCCAAACATATCAGCGTTCAATTATGGAGAACTAGGAAAGTTGTAGGCTGTTGTTCAGCCCTTTTGTATTCGTCTGTCATTGTGTAGTTATACTGTATGGCAGTATGTTGTATCTTATCTTATAGACATCTGAACTAACAAAACTACGATATGTATTTTCTACTATATTCTACCCAATTATTATTATGAATATGTCAATGTATCCCATAGACCAGCGTTTCTCAAATGGGGGAACACGTACCCCTAGGGGTGCTTTGAAGGACTGCAAGGGGGTACTTGGGTCTTTTTTGTTGTTTTCATATTGGTTATGAACAATTCTAGATAATTCCGCCTTCATATAATTCATTAAATACCTAAATCTTTACACTTCAGGATAAAAATTATAAGTATGTATTTGCACCACCCATTTAATGTTGTTCACACCACATAACACGTATATTATTAATATCCATACAAATATTTTTCCCTTTGTACTTGTGAAAGAGGTACTCGGCTGAAAAGAGAGATGACACATTAGTGAAAGTAGTTTGAGAGGAACTGCCATAGACAGGCAAACAACCCGCAGACACGCCCCTTTGACCCACACACCAGTGTTGAGTGAGCATCCAAATCTGGCAGACTCAAAGGACGGTTAGCTAATTCCTGCCCCAACATTTACACAGGAAACATGAAAACACCACTTTTAACACAATATGATTCATTTCAGTGCAGATCGTGACGCCGCCATAGCAACCAGCGGTTATGGAGTCAGAGTATGTGGTTGTCAACTCATCCCCCTGCCTTCAGAATACAGAATAACAACCACGCACACACCCTGCTGTGCTTACCGCCTCGTTGCTTCACCACTGGCTGCTGCTGGGCTACTGCCTGAAACCTATAAAGCCAGATTGTGCTGCTGCCGGTACCTTTGCCCGGGCATGTGCTCGGCTCAGGGACTGATGTTAGGGTTGGATTGACAGCAGAAGGTCGACACAAAGTGCACAACACCCACACACACTCCATATCAAAGAGTAGGAGAAGACGGCATCAAAGTGCTACACGCCTACACACACACACACACTCTCCGAGTCTCAAGTCCAAATGAGTCAAACAGGCTCCTTTCCTTTCTCATGTGATCCCGCCCGCCATTGCCTGCTTCTAGACCTCACGGTGCCCGGGTCTGTTTGGGGGTGTTCTGTCTGCACTCGAGTGGGCTTCTGGGAACATGACGTGCTTAACCAAATAACACAGGCCTGATTAGACGTTAGAACCGGATGAGTCTTGTTTCTTTAAAGTTCGACCCGACGGCTGACAGTGTGCTACAAATCCACAAATAAAGCCTGTGTCTGTTTTGTTCTTGGTATTGCCAGGGTCACAAATCACATATATCCCTATTTGATCTTTTTTGCTTTACTTTTTCTGCGTACTATCACCATCACCTGCTATGTGGCGAGAATTTCACTGTTCAGAATGGCCCTGTGTTATGATGTACATGTGACAATAAAACACTATGACTTTGACTGATAATGTAAAACCATAACCATAATCAAACAAACAGAAATACATACATCGCTATGTGGAGACAAATCCCGATCATGTGAAATTGTGGTTTACTTACATTTGATCAATATATGGGGGGGATGTATTTGAACACTGGGGGGGATTTGTGTGTCTCCCCCCTTCATTTATTATAATCATAGCCTTGCATTATAGATATCTTTTATGAAGTGGGAGTCCATCGCAGCTGTGTAAATCCATATCAGTCATTTCCTTGAAATCGAACTGAAGTGACTTATTTACAGGTAAGGCTTTCGTAACGTAATCAGCGCCACATTCGGACTTCCCCTGCCGCCCTGTGCTCTGCAACTGTTGAAGCATTCCTCAGAGAGAGATGACGTCATGGGGCGGGGCGAGGGGCGCCGGCCCGCCCCCCCCTCGGCCCCCCGGGGGTATAAGTGCCGCTGCGCCCCTGCTCATTCATAACGCAACTCTGGATATCCAAGCCTACGCGGAGAAGCTCCTTCATCGGAGTCTTCGGACAGCTGTTGAGCACCACAAGCACAGCGGACTCTACCACGTCTGCCGGCTACTTACTGGACAGAAGGAGACGCTGACGAAGCCACTGGAAGTGTCCCAAACCATGAAAATGTCTGCGGAGGAGATTGAGCAGATCCTGAAAGAGGGAGAGCTGGAGAAGCGGAGCGACAACCTGCTCCAGTTCTGGAAGAGGAAGACGTGCGTGTTGACCACGGACAGCCTCAACATCTACGGCGACGCGCAGAAGCGCACCAAGAGCAAGGAGCTGAAGCTGCAGGCCATCCGCAAGGTGGACTGCGTGGAGCGCACCGGCAAGTTCGTCTACTTCACAATCGTCACGACGGACAATAAGGAAATCGATTTCCGGTGCTGTTCGGAGGACCACTGCTGGAACGCGGTGATCACCATGGCTCTCATCGACTTCCAGAACAAAAAGGCCATCCAGGACTTTAAAACGCGGCAGGACAACGAGAGCGGCTCGCCGGGGCAGCAGGAGCGGCGGCTGGCCCGGGCGCCCTGAGAGACTCCTCTACGGTAACTCCCAGCATATTGTACAATGATCATTATTATGTCGGCTCTCACCTGCTGTGAGAGTTCTATGAGGAACTGTCAACGTGATGTTAATGTCCTTCTGTGCTCTCGCTCAGTGTCGTTGTGGAACATGAAGACAGAATCGGACCAAAAGGAGACACGTTCGGGTCGCACCCGGTCCAGGGATGAAGGATTACTCGGGACGGGGCTCTCGGAACACGTCACAAACGGCAGAAGATTGACCCCGAAAAAAAGACTTTTTCAAACGCAAGACTGAACTCTTATTGTGAAAAGCATTTTGTCGCGCTTTTCTGGGATTAGTGTTTCCTAGAAGATGTTGAAACATATGTTTTGATGTAATTTATTGTTTCAAGGATGTGGTGTTCGTGGAACAGTGGCTTGTGTTCTTTAAATTATTACTGTTTCAGTGTCATGTCTGTCATGTGTCTAGTCTATTTATTTAAATAAATATTCACTTTTGCCATAAAAACATTCATTTTGTATATCCTTGTGTGATCCCTCTTGTATGAAGGCTTCTACACCGCCAAACACTTATGTTAATAATGCTGACATTACTACTATAAAAAAAAAAAAAAATTCTTCTGTAGCTTCACTGGCATTTTGAGTGAATACCAGGCGTGCCACGCTGAATAGAAAAGACTGGAAAGTCCCTTCAACACCTGCTATCTCAGGCATTGCCTGAGTCATGCCTTTATAGCACTGATAGGAGCATTCATTCATGGTTTGTAGAAGAGCACACATGAACACACCCTACAGTACCAGCAACGCTCATGATTCAAATGAGACCGACCTCAGTGTCCTACTGGGACACTGGGCACCCGAAGGGTAAGGTTGTCCGAACACAAGTGTTAAGGGCGATAGAAAGTTGACTCTAGCCGGTAGTGTAATCACACACACACACACACACACACACACACACATCACGCCATACCCCGAGCCCTTTACAGAGGCTTTGAAGTTGGATCACACTACAATGAGCACATCAAAGGGGTCGCCAGAGCCGAGGGGCATTACCAGAGAGCACGGGTCTCCGTTTCTAAAAATACCAGCTCACAAATTGGCACCACTCTAATCTCACACGGACCCATGTGACGCCACCGCCTACCCCTCACCCCCCTCACCCTCACCCTCACCTCACCCCCCTCACCCTCACCTCACCCACGGGCCAAGGGGCCATGAATTGGGGTTAGGCCCGTGTGTGTGTCCTGACCACAATGTCCACGACACCGACTACTACACGGCGACAAACAGAAGGCCGGGGAGGATCACAGAGCGCTTTGTTTAAACGGCGTCAAAATATTGTTCATTCACAGAACCTTCTTCTCCAGTCCCCCCACCTTCGGTTATGAGTCGGTGTATATATAGGCGACCACCGCCGACACAACATGGGAGCTAAAAAAAAAATTACCCGGGTGACGAGGTGAGGGCGTGCGGGTGGTCGGTGTGTGTGTGTGTGTGTGTGTGTCTTCCATTTCACTTTCATTTCAGACATTTTATTGAGTACGACTTAAAGGAAGTGGGCATGAAGGGCAAAAATGCAGAGGCCATGACTTTGGCGTCCTGCCCTCGATGGTAAGTCCCTATAAGCCGTCCATCATTCCCCATCTAAAACACTAATAAGAAATGGAATTTTAATCATTTGGAATTTGGAAGTGTCTTCCGAGGTACTTGAAGCAAAATGCACTCCTCACAAACAATGCCTCGCTAACAAAAGCTGTACACAGCTTCACAATGGAGCCTCTTAACACATTAAAGGACATTAAAGTGTCTTCTTCATTTCCATTCACTGCTTTCCAATGCCAGAAGGTATTTGTGTCTGTCAGCACTACTGGAAACTGGGCTGTAAATATAGTGTTGCTACATACCTTCTCACAAGGTATGTTCTCATTACTGCTTAGGACTACTAGTATGTTGTTATTTAATATTTTTTGATGCCTGTACATATCTTCCACGATACTGTACATTAATTAATACTTCAACATTAATTAATACTTTGTGAACAACACAAAGTATTAATTCGATAGGGTTGAAGACGTGGCTGGGTGGCCCTACTCTTCAACAGCAGAACACGTTAGTTAAAAAGTCAAACTCCCCAGGACCCACGTGCATCAAGTCCTGACACGGCTCTCTCTTTTGAGGCAGACATCAAGCTCCTTCTATCTGGAATCAAGAGTGATTTACGACCTCTTTATCATCTCACGTGGCAGCAGTTCTTTGAGGTTACCTGGCGCAACCTCAGACCACATTTGAGACGGCTCCACCACAACAGAGGAACCACCAGGTTTCCACGGAAGTCCCCCCCACCCACGACCCACGACCCCCACCACCGACACCCCCACCCACGAACCCCACCACCGACACCCCCACCGCCACCGCCACCACCTCCACGCTTCCTGTAAGGCTGCCTGCCGCCTTTGTAGCAGACTCTATAAAAACAAACCACCCGATTGGCCGCATTTCAAACGGAGCCATTTGAAATGCGGCCAAATGTCCCCATGAAACCCCTTGAACAGGATGTAATTGGGTTTGAAAAGTCTTGAGTGCTTCTACTATTTCTTAATTTGTGTGTTACTTGATTACAAAAAGAATTCAGATTTAAGCCACATCTCCGGAGAAAAAAACCCTCTATGTGTATGTGTGTGGTGCATCTCACTCCCAAAAGGTCGTCATCCTCAAGTGGTTTTAACAATGGTTTAAAACTTTAAAAGCCATTTAACTTAACAATGGCAAACAGAGGCCCTGATGTGTAAAATTACGTCTCTTTCACAACCTCCTCTTACCACGTAAGCCCAGTGTGACGCCAGCAAGCCACAACACAGTTGACCTTGGTGTAAATACTGAATGGCTTAAACTAAACAGACCAGGGAAGCAGGAAGGTCATTTGAGACGTTTTTTGTCCTGTGATTACTAACAACCTCCCGGTACACGTCACAGCTCTTGGCTCTGTCCTTTAGTAAATAAATAATGCTTTATACTACACCGCCATCATCATTCATGAATAATTGTAATCACAGGCTATCCTGAGTCAGAGAGTTATCTCAGGCACGTCCGTCTCAGGTGAGCGCATGCCTGAGTGCATACCTCGACAATTACGGAACGCCATAGACACATTCCCTGCCCATTTCCCATCATACCATCAGTGCTTTGACCTCTAAAGTATGTTGCCGACCTTCTGAGGTTGGATAAAATCACAGATGACCACATTTCACTTCTTGTCTATAGTAGATCATCTAAGGTTGGATGGAACAGAAGATTATTACCCCATCTCACTATCTGACCAGAACCAACCAACCCAACACATAACTTCCACTACCCTCCTCATTCCTTATCCCTGAAGCCTGAATAAAAAAAAAAAAGGACAAAAAAGGCATCCAATTCCCATATCTAATCCGGCGGACGCATTGGCGGAATTTACCCGTGAACAAAGAGCACCATTCTCCTAATTCTCTGTCCTCAGTCTGTACCCATGGCGACGGTGTTTGTTGCTTGGTTGGACATCCATATCTGAGTGCTTAGTCATAGAGGAAGAGCTCCCCAGATTCCTCCCCCAGCCACCCACACACGCTGGCCTCAGTGTGCCCTGACGTACACGCAGAACCTGTCTTCTCCGCAGCGCATGGGAACATGGGCGTAGCATCCACTAGGGACGGCGGGGCGGCGGGGCGGGGGGCATATCCCCCCACTCACACACACACTTTTAAAAATAAAATGTGTTTTAGTGAAAATGGCGTCAAAATCTAAATCAGAACTTCTTTGCAAATGACCATGGATTGCATTGCATACTGTCTCCGGATCAAATGAAAATTGGGTTCTATGAATAAGATGATAAATACAAATGTATTGTAGGTTGGGGTTAATAAATGAGCAAACATTGCATTTTACTTGGCCTTCTCTTGTCTTACACGGCATGCTGGAATAGCCAAGACCTGAAAAGGGCGTGTCAATGCAGACAAGAAATGACATGACATTACATTGTAAAAAAAAATTATTTGAGGAAAAATTCCCGGACCCGCCCACTTTAACAACGCTTCCTACCGCCTTAAGAGCGGTAGGAAGCGGGTAGGAAGCGGTAGGAACCCTCTAGTGGCAACTAGAGGGTTGCTGGTTCGCTCCCCGGCTCCTCCTATGTGCTAGGTGTCGAGGTGTTCCTGAGCAAGACACCTATAGCCCCAACTGCTCCCGACCAGTTGGCTGCTGCCTTGCATGGTTGACATTGCCTTCGGTGCATCGATGTGTGTGTGTGTGTATGGATGGATGGATGAATGTGTGGCGATATTATAAAGCACTTAGCATAAAAGCGCTATATAAATGCAATCTACTTACCCTTTACCATTTGCAAGGCTAAAGTGAGCACATTCATTCATAAATGGTAAAGGGATTGCATTTATATAGCGCTTTTATCCGAAGTGCTTTACAGATGTGTGTGCATGCGAGTGTGTGTGTGTGTGTCTAGTGGTGTGTGTGTGCAATGCATGTGTGTGTATGTGTGTGTGTTCGTGTGTGTGTTTCAGTGAGCTTATCTCTATGTATATGTGTATGTTTTATGTTTACATAAAACATACTCATATACAGTACATATGTGCGTGTCTGTATTAGTGTGTGTGTGCGCGTGTGCGTCTGTGTGTGTGTGTGCGCCTGTGTGTGCGTGCGTCTGTGTGCGCGTGTGTGTGTGTGTGTGTGCATGTGTCTGTGTGTCTGCGTGCGTGTGTGTGGAACGCCACATTCATTAGATTCTTCTTCAAAAACGGGGGCCTACAAAGAGAGGCACTCGACGCATGCTCAGGAAATATCACTTTACACCGACATATGTTGACTGGGCTTGTTGTTCTTAAGCGTTTCCTCTATTTTTATCCCAGCGCACATGGCATCGCCACATAACCACAATTAAGAGTCCCGATGAAACGATGCCGCCTGCAGGCCTTCGCCCCCCCCCACCCTGACCGGAGCGATGTGTTAATGCCAACTAAGTCGCCCCGCGGGCATCCAATCAGGGCAACACAACTCACCAACAGGTATGAAGGGAAACAAACACAGCACGGCACACACACACCTGTGTGTGCCGTTGCTGGTTCGATTCCAGGTTGCTGGTTCGATTCCAGGGCTCCGCCTAGCTAAGTGTCGAGGTGTCCCTGAGCAAGACACCACCTAACCCTAACTGCTCCTGACGTGTTGGTTGTTACCTTGCATGGTTGACACCGCCGCCGGTGTATGAATGGGTGAATGTGAGGCAACACAAGATTGCTCTACCATTGTCATATTCACAACAGAAACATGTACACACATCACACACTCCGTCGCGTCCGTGTCTCCATCTAGGGTCAAGATGTTCCGGACACACCACCACCACCACCAGCCAGCCAGACAATGTCTCCTACTGTAGGGCCCATAAAGACTGGCTGTCCATACCCTGGATCTGTATAGCATGGCTGTACTGCCACAGCACTGTACCACACATCCTTCTCCGGATTCATTCCTTGTTAATTGAGGGAACATTTTTCTATAGGTTAAGGGTGTATGATAATGTATAGATAATTATATGGCCTGTAAAGTTTAAGTGTGATTAAGGGCTGCACAAATATGCGTCTTACTCTGTATAAATGAAGAGTACACAACACCACAGGAACCGCAGGGTAAATAGCTCAGGCGCAGTGGCCCACATACACACTGACAACACAATAAGGCAGTTGAGCAAAACAAAGGCAGAGTGTGCGCGCACCCCGAACAACAAGCTAGCGCTGCCACCGCCGCCGCCGCCGCCGTCGCAGGGACACTGGGCAAACGTCATGAGCCCGGAGGCCAGCCTGCAAGCAGCATGTCTGTATAGCATTTCATACATTGCACATTTACACCGACACGCACGCACACATGCACACAGGCACGTACACAAACACAGTAACAAAGGAACAATGGCAGGAAGTCGGCCTCCTTCAGATCCTTGACTTAAGTAAAAGTAGTAACACCACACTGTAGAAATACTTGATATACTTGAGTAAATGTATTTAGTTACTGCAGGGGAAACAATAACAAAGGGATTAAAAAACGTGAGGAAGTTCACTTTCAAAGCGTCAAAGCGACAGCGGTTGTAATGATGGACTTCCTCAGGGTAATCCGCTGCAGGGCAGGTGAGGAGGGCACGTCCCCGTCACCCGGGACACCCAGAGCCCTCAGCCGGCTCGGCCCCGCAGTAAACAGACACCCGGAAACACCCTGAGATTAGTCACCTGTCCACACTTCCATGGGTGCAAACACAATGGCCATGTAGCCATACGCGTGTGTGTGTGTGTTTGTGTTTGTGTGTTTGTGTGTGTGTGTGTGTGTGTGTGTGTGTGGGTATATGCGTACACTCCATCTATATTTATTTACGCCTCCCATGCCTGTATAATGAACTCTGCCCACTCGCCGCCCAGTAAAAATACACTATAACATTAGCGCAGGTCACTGCGAAAGGTTACATTCTGTAGCATCCTGCCTCATAAAAAACAGCTCACATTGTTGAGGCCCGGAGGCTTTCTATTTCCCGCCTATTTAGTCAACGATGTACATTAACGGTTTGTCTGTCAAAGGTTAGTGTGAGGGTCTGCGCTAGGCTCATGAAGCTATTGCGTTTCACAGCCGGATCGGAGCTATGGGTTCACGGCCGTCTCACACCGGTTGCCATGTGGGTGGGAAGCATCATTGCCGTGGGGCTGTGCTGGAAACATCGCTAGATATATAGATGAGTCATTATCAACCTTTTCTCATCGACGCTGACATTGATGAAACATCAAACGTAGCAGCGTAGCCAATCGGAGCAGCGATTAAGTAATAAACACAACATGACTTGTTCTTACAGGATGATGGGGTTTTCGCCTGCCAATCTGAGGCTATTCCAAACACCGGGCACTGTCCTGAAGCTATATTGATGATTGGTGCATGTGCTCATGTAGCTATCAATATACTCTTTCTTGCAGAAACAAGCCTTTCTAGGCAAGGTCACACAAGCATGACAACCTGTCCTTTGGGCGTCTCCGAGTTTAATCGCTCCTTGATTTCAAGTGTCGGATTGCACCGGATTGCACCTTCCGCCAAAGCTGCGGCGCTTGTGAGGATTAAGCAAGGTAGCAAAGTACAGAGACAAGGCCTGAGGTGAGATAAGAACACTCCGGGTCCCGGGGGGCCGGCCTGCCTCCGGGAGGGGCCTGTCCACCGCCTCCGCTCCGCCAGCTCTCCTCCACCTCTCAGACTAGTCGAGGCATGTCGCTCGTCGTGCCTCTCTCCTCTTGTGTGCTGAGACTCAGTTCAGAGGGTTTGGGGCAGGACCAGTCAGTCAGTCAGTCAGTCAGTCTGTCTGTGCCTGATAATACACAACAGAACACACTTCTGGCCGGACATAGCTTGGTGCTGCTGCAGTTAGCTATATATATATATATATATATACTCTATATATACATAACCTGTGTATCTGTATTGGAAACGTTCAGCCCTAAGCTTTTGAAACCCTACTGATCCCTACTTAGTGACTTCTATCTATTCATATCGATGTAAAGCGCTACATATACTGTATTTGCACTGTATTAAAGTGGCACTCAGGAGAAGGATCTGGCAGAGTAGGAAAACTACAACTCTCAAACGGAGGCCCTAATCAAACGGGAAGTCATTAAAAGGTAGGGCAGGGCAATAGAACAATATCATCGTTTATCGTCTTTGAATGCTATCATATGGTGACTTATCGTGACACGCTGCTTTATAGTCTCAATGAATTACAAAGGGAATATATGCCCATATAAGGATCAAATATGAGGTTTTAAACATCTGTGAAAAGAAACCGAGTCTAATCCGAAAGCATACTTGAAAATCGCAATACTTCAACATAATGACCCTCAGTTAGACTGTTAAGAATGGTATTTTGAATTAAAAAAGAATATCATGATATATATATATTGTGTCAAAGTCCCCATGTGGTGATAAACATTTTCCCATATTTGCCCAGCCCAGCCCTACAAAAAGTGTAATAAAACAAAGATGGATGACCAACCAATGGCGTTGGTTCCCATTCCCCAAGCAGCCACAAAGGAGAACCTGCCGCTTCAGTAATAAACCCTCACACCAGAACCTCACAGCAGGTGTTCACCCACACAGAGGAACTGACAGAAACTGCGTTCAGGACAAATGTACAGTGAATTAAACTACAATATCCACTTCAACCACAGTAGCTCTGATTTCCAGTCTCTCTTGGGACACTTTTGTTGTCCAAGAGAGGTGGAGGAAGAAGAACAGACCCCTCCACCCCTGCTGTATTCACATGTTCCAGACTGTGGGAGGCTATTGGAGCTGTAGTTTGTGGCCCTTCAGCTGTTGTCCTGCATCACACACCCAGGCCCCTCGGTTCCCCGTGTCTGCTGAATATCTCCGCGGGGGGCCTGAGCTCCTGATCCGTGTGGAGTCTAGCGGGGGATTTTCGCCCGTGCAGAACCTATACCTTTTAAGATGTGTTTTGTCCAGAGATTGTGGCCACCAACATTGATCGCAGTTGATTGAGTGTGTGTGTGTGTGTCTGTGTGTGGTCCTTCTCAATGATTGTATAGTAAACTCATCGGAAACTGCGCTCTATATACATTGAGGAATATTGTATTCAATCCTACACAGTGCTAATGAATGAGATTATGGCACCTGCTGTAACTATCTACTCAACTATACAGACTCCATGTGAATATGAATAACACAAATTTAGGCCAGACTATAAAAGTCCAATTATTGTTTGGGGATGTACTTCAAATGGACAAATTTGAATTACATTTAATTTGATTGTTTTCAAGCGAACCACTGCTTGGTTAATATTGGAAAGAGACCCAAATGAACTAATCCACTACACTGACCGACCGCAGGAATGCGTCAGTCTTCCAAGTGCCAACGTCTCCCTCTAGTGGCGAGAGAAGAGTATTTCATATCCTAGAAGCATGCTGGAATAGCCAAGACCTGAAAAGGGCGTGTCAATGCAGACAAGAAATGACATGACATTACATTGTAAAAAAAAATTATTTGAGGAAAAATTCCCGGACCCGCCCACTTTAACAACGCTTCCT
>PIJE02000101.1:516082-611082 GCA_002895965.2 Coryphaenoides rupestris | reverse complement strand
CAGGAGAAGGATCTGCAGAGTAGGAAAACTACAACTCTCAAACGGAGGCCCTAATCAAACGGGAAAGTCATTAAAGGTAGGGCAGGCAACTAGAACATATCATCGTTTATCGTCTTTGAATGCTATCATATGGTGACTTATCGTGACACGCTGCTTTATAGTCTCAATGAATTACAAGGGAATATATGCCCCATATAAGGATCAAATATGAGGTTTTACAACATCTGTGAAAGAAACCGAGTCTAATCCGAAGCATACTTTGAAAATCGCAATACTTCAACATAATGACCGCTCAGTTAGACTGTTAAGAATGGTATTTTGAATTAAAAAAAGATATCATGATTATATATATTGTGTCAAAGTCCCCCATGTGGTGATAAACATTTTTCCATATTTGCCAGCCAGCCCTACAAAAAGTGTAATAAAACAAAGATGGATGACCAACCCAATGGCGTTGGTCCATTCCCCAAGCAGCCACAAAGGAGAACCTGCCGCATTCCAGTAAATAAAACCCTCACACCAGAACCTCAACAGGGTGTTCACCACCCAGCAGAGGAACTGACAGAAAATGCTTCAGGACAAAATGTACAGTGAACTTAAACTACCAAATATCCACCTTCAACCACAGTAGCTCTGATTTCCAGGTCTCTCTTTGGGACACTTTTGTTGTCCAAGAGAGGTGGAGGAAGAAGAACAGACCCCTCCACCCCTGCTGTATTCACATGTTCCAGACTGTGGGAGGCTATTGGAGCTGTAGTTTGTGGCCCTTCAGCTGTTGTCCTGCACTCAACACACCCAGGCCCCTCGTTCCCCGTGTCTGCTGAATATCTCGCGCGGGGGGCCTGGCTCCTGATCCGTGTGGAGTCTAGCGGGGGATTTTTCGCCCCCGGGCAGAACCTATACCTTTAAGATGGTGGATTTTGGGTCCCAGAGAGTTAGTGGCCACGAAGCAATTCGATCGGCAAGTTGAATTGTAGTGTGTGTCCTGTGTGTGTGTGTGTCTGTGTGTGTGTGTCCTGTGTGGTCCTCCCAATTTCATGGAATTGTATAGTAAAAACTCATCGGAAAACTGCGCTCTGAATATACATTGAGGAATATTGTGATTCATCCTACACAGTGCTTAATGAATGAGATTTATGGGCACCTGCTCGTAACTATCTACTCAACTATACAGACTCCATGTGAATATGAATAACACAAATTTAGGCCAGACTATAAAAGTCCAATTATTGTTTGGGGATGTACTTCAAATGGACAAATTTGAATTACATTTAATTTGATTGTTTTCAAGCGAACCACTGCTTGGTTAATATTGGAAAGAGACCCAAATGAACTAATCCACTACACTGACCGACCGCAGGAATGCGTCAGTCTTCCAAGTGCCAACGTCTCCCTCTAGTGGCGAGAGAAGGGTATTTCATATCCTAGAAGTAGAGCTTGGTACGTGTGGGATTATGTAACAATTCTCAGGAAAGTCATCCGTCAGTGAGGTGAACCATTTCACCATCCAGAACACAAGAACAAACACGGTTTCGGGTTAAAATATATTTTTTATTACTGTAGTGCTACAGTATGTAACATGTATGAATGAAAACACGAGGCAATATCATGATCTGTTGTATCATGTGACATAAAACTGTGTAGAATACCCACATCATGGCAGTAAAGAGTAGAAAACATGGATATGTGAAACATTATTAAAACATACGTGATTTAAAAGCATTCAAAGAGTCGACTTCCTCACGCTGTGCTGTGATGCTCGTCTCCTGCCGACCTCGAGACCCCCCCCCCCCTCCAACCCCCAACCCTCGGGTGCTCGGACCATAATCCCAAACCTTCCTCCAACCCCCAACCCTCGGGTGCTCGGACCATAATCCCAAACCTTCCTTCACCAAGCCTGCTGTAGTACACACCCCGCAAGGGCTCTCTATCTCTCTCACACACACACACACACACACACACACACACACACACACACACCCTCACACTCACACACACACACACACACAGACACACACACACACAGTCTCTCTCTCACACACACACACACACACACATGCACACACGCACACACACACCTAGAAGAGTGATTGTCACTCCGTTCTGTCCTTCAGACTGCGTTCCCGTCGAGGAATCAAGATTAGTCACCCCAATAAATACATTCTCAATTCTTTTTTGGAAACACAAAGTGTGTGCGAATGTGCTCCAGACAAATAATATATTTACAAATCGATACATATACATAAAAAAACCCTTAATAATTAAGTGTTTACACCTTAAAACAGCACGCTTGAACCAGTGTGCTCAAAACACACACACTCAGAATCTTAGCATGAGCCTCCTGCAGCAACAGCCCGCCTCCCCCCAAACCCTTCGCCGCCACCCACCCACCCCGCCTCATTTCAAATATCCCCCATTCGTACTTCACTTTATCGTAACGCACGCCCCCCCCGCCACCCCGTTGGAAATGATTGTAACCACTAGTGTCATGGTCTAGTCACAGAAGCAGTTGCTATGCTATTAAAAACTACCGCTGACGGTGCTACAGGCACAAATACTACAAAGACACAGGATCGGCTCTCAGCCTTGGGTGGGGGGAGGGCATCCTGTAAACCAGAGGTGGAAGCTCCGTGTTCTCAAGGTAAAAGTCCCCGCCACCCGCAAGAGTCTTGTTTGCGTTTGACGTCAAGAGCAGCGCACCCCCCTTCACCCAGCCACCCACCACCACCACCCCACCCCCCAACCCACATTCCAGAGGGAACATCACCTGGCAATGGAGCAGCAGGGAGGGGGGAGGGGCGGAGCTAAAAACTACGGCAGGACTTTGGGCTTTTTCTTGCGAAGCGGACTTTTTCCGTCTGCTGCCGTAAAACAAGTACACGTTTGTGCCTCTTCTGATTTACAAATACTGTTTTGGTAAAATCATCCTGACTACAAAAAAGATATTGAGGACAGCTAAGAGGACAGAGTGTATTTGAGCGCACGCCGGTAGAAACGGACACGAACGCACGGCTGGAAGTCGCTGCTCTCCTCCTCCTCCTCCTCTTCTTCCTCTTTCTTTCTTCTCTGTCCCGCGGCTCCCGTGCATCCGGTCCAACGGCTTCTCGCCTTTTTTTGGCTTCAGCGATAAGGCCCAGAGACTGGAATGGGGACGAGGAGAACCAGGAGAAGTCCAAGAGGCGGGGCCCTCGGACCAATGAACACACACACACACACACACACACACACACACGGACACACAAACACACACACAAACACTCACAGATCGACAGTATTGCAGAGTATAATAGAAAAGACACGTCCAAAGGAATGGTGGTGATGGGACATCCTCTCTGTCGCTCTCTCTTCAAGCAAAGCCGTTCTCCGTGGCATCGTGTCCCGTGCGATCCTCGAACCCAAAGTGTGTGTGTGTGTGTGGGGGGGGGGGGGGGGGTGCCCACCCCGTCCCAGTCTGGCTACACTAGGGGGTGCCACTCCTGCTCAGAGACAGGTTTGTGTCTGGGATTATTGCTGTGGTGCCCATGCGTGCCCCTCCCCGCTGCCCCACCCACCCAATCCAAGTGCCCTCCCCCAACTGCCCCCCCCCCCACCGCCCACGGAAGTGACACACACACCCATCAGTACTTCTGTTTCTGTTAGGGGGGAGGGGGAAAGGTAGGTGCGGGGGCGGTTCAGGTGAAGATGTAGTTGAGCAGGAGCTGGGACAGGAGCAGCACGCACAGGAACAGACAGTGACGCCCCGTCAGCGACACGCCCTCCTCCACCCCCCGCTGGCGGGCCAGCTGACGGCCCAGCGACGCCAGGTTCCTTTGGAAAAAGAGGACCAATAAAATGTCGGCATGCGGCTATGGAGGTGACTGAACTTTGGACCCACAATTACTTACACACACACACAACTTCTTAAACTTCAAATTCAAGGACTTTCCATGCCCAATAACCTCAAATTCAAGGACCCAAGACAACAATGTTTGAGACACAGACGATTCAAAAGAAAGAGGCTTGAATGGGCGAACACTTCTCAATTGTGCTTTAGCCTATTTACAAACCTTCAGTAAGAAAAATGACAAAAGAATTTGCTCAAAATATATAAATTCAAGAACTTTCAATAACCCATCTCTATGTTAAAAAACATTCAAGGCATCAATTTATTTTTCTCAAAATCACAAACTCCCCCGCAAAGTCCCCAGCAGTGGGTGCCAAGGTGGACGTGGAAGGTATGTGTGTGTGTGTGTGTGTGTGGCCGTACCTTTGTATATCCTGCTGGCTCTTCTGTATGGAGGCGATGGAGGTCTCCACCTTGGCCAGCTCCTTCGTCTCCTTGTTGCACCGGGCACACTGGCTGGGGTACCCGGGATCTGTCAGGGAGCACAGCGCACTGTTAACGCATGGTGTTCACCGATTATTTCCATTTCTAACACAATTTGTTCAACTCGTCATAATGCAGCAGTTGAAGTCATGGTACCTTTATTGCCAAGAGTGTGTATGTGTGTGTTCCCTTTATTCTCAAGAGTGTGTATGTGTGTGCGTGCGCATATGTGTTACCTTCATTGTCGGAGGAGTGTGTGGGCTCTGGAGTGCTGCTACTGCTCTCTGTGTTCTGGCTGCAGCTGGAGGGCTGGCTGCTGCTCTTCCTGTGTTTCCCGTTCACCTGACACACACACACACACACGCACACCAAATGGTAAATTAATTGCATTTATCTAGTGCTTTTATCCAAAGCGTGTTACAGTTGCCTGACATTCACCCATTCATACACCGACGGCGGTGTCAACCATGCAAGGTAACAAACAACACATCAGGAGCAGTTAGGGTTAGGTGGGGTCTTGCTCAGGGACACCTCGACACTTAGCTAGGAGGGGGAGCCCGGGGATCAAACCAGCAACCTTCCTGTTGCCAGACAACCGCTCTTACCTCCTGAGCTACTGCCGCCCATAACAACTGTGCAGTCAGTAAAGCAACGAGGGGGAAAGGAAAGATACAGATCCGTGTCTTGTCGTGTGCAGAGGGTCACCTTCCGCTGGGCGTCCCAGCTGTGGCTGAAGGGGAGGCCGTGGTGTCCTCGCTGTCTGCTCTTCTGGTGGGTCTGGATCACACCGTCCTTCTCAAACTGAGCCAGACACCGCTCCGGGTCCCACGGCTGCGTGCTGCCGGTGGACACGGCGGAAACGGGTTACCAGGGTTGGGGAATCGAGATACTAGGACCAGACCATGGGTGTGTGTAAACATACTCTATGTGCTTGTAGGTCCACTCCCCGCTGACCGGATCCGTGTGGAAGAGCCGGGAGCTCCAGGGCTTCTCGCCCCTCTCCCGGGCCTCCTTCCTCTGGGCCTCCTCCAGGACAAACTTCTCCTGGGTGGCCCGGTTCTGGTCCCGGTCCTGGATGGCGCTGGTCACATGCTGCCACAGTCTGTTGGGAGTACGCCACACGTGGACCACACAACACACACACACACACACACACATCGTTTGAAGGCTGGACAATTAGAATTAAATCCAGAAATTAAATAACATCATAATTGCACTGCCTGAAATTTGATGGCCACTTGATGAGCGGCGACACGTGGTCATCACATGGCAACACACTAACAAAGAGCCAGGCAGACCAGCGAGGGGAGCGTCGGAGCGCCGTGGCACTGTGTGGCAGAGCTTGCAGAAGGAGCCCCCTCGTCAGCACTCGAACTCCCCCTGCCTGGTCGGGCTGCCACCACCGCCTCCTCTTGAGTCTGGCTGGCTGGCGCACCTGCCTGGTCCGGCGGCTCCACAGGCAGCTCCTGCTGCCCGCTGCGCTTCTCCTGGATGAAGACCTCGCCGTCCTGACAAGCACAGCAACAAGCCCAGCATTGTTATTGCAGCAGGGGATTGTGGGATTGTCAAGCATACGGACTGACCACCAAGAGACCTCAGCACCATCTAGTGGACTGGAAAAGCAATTGATAAAAAAAAAATGTCATAAAAGATTTGAACAATGGTAAAAGAAAGACTTGGCATCTGTGCAGGAATGCATATCGAGATTGCCATGCAAAATATAGCGATACTATGCTATCGCTTTCTCCCCCTGTCCTGATGGAACTGGATTACACCAGCTATCCCTGTCTGCTGCGTCAGCAAAGACACTTGTGGCAGAAGCAACTTCTAGAGATGTATATATGGACTCTCTACAGCAGGGGTGCCCACACTTTTCAACTTGTGAGCTACTTTTAAAATGACCAAGCCAAAATGATCTACCTACACTAAAAATGCTAAATATATCCCGAGTATACTTTATATATATATATATATATATATATATACAATATAATTTGGCGTACCTTGCATAAACTGCATGAGCCCTTGTGGCACACTACAATTCAGTACATTTTTGGTCATTACCTTACTCCAGTATTTCTCAAACTGTGAGGCGCGCCCCTCTAGTGGGGCGCAGTGGTATTAGAGGTGGGGCGCAGGGGGAAATTCTGAATTGTTTTATTTCAAGAATTTTATTGAGAACTTCACATATTACAAAAGTATAAAGCACACGGACATAAAACCAACATTTTCTGATCGAACTCCCCCCCGTCAACAATTTAAATGAACGGAACTTTGTCATGCCCCCCCCCCTCCGTCAACAACGTGGATGACTGCACATGCGCGGTGATTTGTGTGTTGGAAAGAATGGCTCAGAATGGCTGCCCTGTACGTCAATCAAGTGGCAAATGTCATCGGGAGGATGAATGATAACATAAATTATTTTATTTTTTTTTAATGGCATGCGATGTACCCGGACTTCCTTTGCGATCGACCGGTCGATCGCGATCAACGTATTGGGCACCCCTGCTCTACAGGTTAAATGCTCACTAATGCGTGCATCAACTGTTACTGGCTATTTCTTGTTACCAGGATTGGTCATCCCGGCCCTAAATGAAAAAAGCGCCTATCAGAAGTATCAGAAGAAGACATGTTGGGCAGGGACCAAGTTAAACCGTGTGTTTGGTTTTCTTGATTGTCGACTGTACCACGCTGCTCTTAATTGCTAGCTTGGCCACTGATTACTGCTTTGTGAGCAGTAATTACGAGCAAGCAGTGTTTTAATGAGGATCAAATGGGAACAAGACAGATAGAGAGAGAGAGAGAGGCCAGCAAGAGAGACAGGTAGAGATACTGGCAGATGTGTGAAGAGACATGTTGGGAGCTGCTCTCACCCAGTGTCCTTCCACAGTGGAGACGAGCTCATCTGCAATGTGGATCTTCCCATTGATCTGGTTGACAGAGCTGGCGCCTCCCAGGAATGGCTGCACGTGAGGACCACAGATAAAGACAAGCACTCATCATTGGTCAAACCAGGTCTAGTTTGGGACGGAAAATGCAAATGTCCCTGTTATGATGCCAGTGTATACATCCCCACAGTGTATACATCCCAACAGTGTATACATGCTATGAAAACAGGCGGGAGTACCTTGAGTTTGAACTCCAACTCTGCGGCACATTTGGTTTTCTCACACTCAATGGTAATCTTCCCTCCCAGCTCTAATGTCATGGTACCATACAGGATACCTACAGCACAGAAAGAACAAAACAAGATCATCATTGAAGTTAATTCTCTGCCAAATCAAAGAGCAACAAAATGCAGATGCTCTGTGTAAGTGTGCAAGTCTTCTCACGTCATGGACTTGCACATAGATACTGTTAATCCATTACCTTTGCAGTGCGCATAAGGCATCGTGATGACATACTCCTCGTCCCTGCTGAGAAATTGTAGTCTGGCTTTACCATCCAAGATGGCCGACAGAGAGTTACCTGCAAGTGGAAACCAGGGAAGGGGAGGAGACATCACAGTGTGCTCATCAGTGAGACGATGGGGTTGAACAGACATACATGGGTTACATGGGAATTAGCCACATAATCCATTGAATTATGGGGCCCAATATGCTGGTTGTACGGCAGTGTGTTCTACAAAAATGTTGGCCAAGTTAGCGTGGGATGTAGCAGTGTGCTGGGACAGTAATGTTAGCCCCTTCTGGCTGCTGGCTTCACTGTTGACAGCCAGCTAGCCTGCGGCCTGGCAGCTGATGGGTTCCCTCGTCTCAATATGTCTCAACACTCGTCCACACCAGACCATACAACTAAGTTAGTTCCTTGACCTGAAAAACTACACATTTTGTGTAGTTATTCTCTTGACAAAAATTACATTTACTGACTACAATTGTATTACATTTACTGACAAAAATTACATTTTAGTCAGTAAATAATTGATTAACGTGGAATTTAAATATAAAAAATTTTTATATATACTTTTTTTCCCCCCTAAATTCGAAAATATATTGTCAGCAGACCAAGTCTATGGCCAAATTAGAAAATACAAGAGACACACACAACACTTTTAGAGAGACATACTGTACTGTATGTGCTTCAAAGGGAGCATGAATGCATATGGATTAGAAAAGGTGCATTCCTCTGTATGTATTCTCCAGCAGTACAGCGCGGCGTGGCCTACCATAGAACTTGGACTTGGCCAAGATGCTGCCGCTGATGCAGAAGCTGTCCTTCTTATTGCTGATGTAGAAGGCAGAGATGGGCGGGTGGTGAGAGACCTGTTCCAGACACACAGCAGGAGACACATGTGATGGCTGGCCTTCAGCGTGAGACTTTCATCTGTTCTTGTCAGTGGTGGACAGTAACTAAGTACATGTACTCAAGTACTGCACCCAAGTAGAGATTTGAGGTACTTGTACTGTACTTGAGCATTTCTATTTTCTGCTAATTTATATCTCTACTCCACTACATCTCAGAGGCAAATATTACAAATATTGTACTGGACTACATTTATCTGACAGCTTCAGCGACGAGTTACTTTACAGATTAAAATGAAAGACACAAAATATACAACAAATATACTACAAAATGTATTTAAAGTATATTATATCAGCTTTATTGGTCCGCAGGGGGAAATTCACAAGCTACCCATCAGTATGCAAGTAATATATCAAATATAAAAACAAGGAAACAAAGCGATGAACACATGAACGCATCAATTATTATAATTATAAATCCAATAATACTTAGTACTTTACTTTTACACTTCCCCACTTCCTCCACCTTTACAATGAGGGGTAGAGGTGTGGAGGGGTCTGTGGCACGACCCCCCCGGGAAACTACACCCTTGGCCCCGAGGTGTCCGGTAACCATGGCGACGGACTGACCTGTTCAGCGATGTAATAGGTACAGCTGTCAGTCTGTGGGTGGAGCCAGCAGCAGCGGAACGTCTCGCCCAGAATGGGGTTGTATGGCTTCTTCAGACCCTGTAGACCGCACACACATAGTGACTTCCTCATCCAAAGATTGCAGCTGATACAACACACTGCTGCCAGACTTTTAACACACACTAAGAGAAGTGATTGCATTACACCAACCCTCACTGGTTACCTGTGAGCTTTGGAATTGATTTGAAGCAGATTTGACTGTTTGTTTCTAAAGAGATCCTCCAGCAGGGCCCCTACTAATTAGGGCTGGGTTCAAAAAATCGATTTCCCGATTCAGAATCGATCTTCATTTGAATGAGCGATTATCGATTCATCAATCCCGAGATCGATCTTTTATGCCTTTTCCTGCTTGCAGCTTCAACCCGCAACGAGATCTCATGGCCAGATCTCGCACGACGAGAATTGGCTAGATCTCGCGCAACGAGATCTCTCAACACAGTTGAATCTGAAAGCATGGCGGGGGCTGCTCCACTGAAGTCACTGCCGGGTCTAAAGGCAGATGTCTGGTTACATTTCGGTTTTAAAAAACATGACGACAAAGAAGAGCTGCTCCGTTAATTCGCGGTTCTGATGGGGGGAGGTGCTCCGTTAATTTGCGGTTCTGATGGGGGAGGTGCTCCGTTAATTTGCGGTTCTGATGGGGGAAGTGCTCCGTTAATTCGCGGTTCTGATGGGGGGGGGGTGCTCCGTTAATTGGTGGGGACATGTCCCCAGCGTCCCCACTATTCTACGCCCATGCTCGGTACCATGCGCAGTTGCTATTAAACATCCATAAACGACAACTCGGTTGCATCTCTTTATTTCAATATTCCTTGGCTAAGAATGTTACAAGGTTAACGTTGCGTTGTCAAAGTGGTATCGGTGCGGTTGTATCGGAGTAGTTTAACGAGTACGAGTACATGAGCACAGTATCGGACCGATACCGAATACTGGTATCGGTGCATCCCTAATGAAATATTGTGGAAATACCACAAACCTACGAAACCACTTACTGAGACATCACCCAGACGTGCAATATGCAAAAGCGTATTTTTGCACTATATTTACACTGTCTGCACTAATGAAAGCAGTTTTCGTAGTGTCTGAGTTACATGGTCAATGCCGGTCATGTCATGTTGAATAAAAAGTACATTCATGTCACTGCTTTGGGGTCAATTCTTAATAATGTAATAATAATTTGTAATAATGCAACAGGTTGGAGGGTTCCTTGTACCATTTACCACATTAGTTCTCTGAGAATATTTCATATTCAAGCAAAATTGGTATTGTAACTAAAATATCCCTCATCGAATCGATATCGAATCGAATCGCATCGAATCGGGACCTTGTGAATCGGAATCGAATCGTTTTGGGAAATCAGTGTCGATACCCAGCCCTACTACTAATGGAATGGTTCATACATTTCCACTCGTCACTGAAGGGGACCAGGGCTTCTATGGGACTCCCTGCATATATACAGTATATGCAGTGTAAATATAGTATTTATATATCCATCCATCCATCCATCCATATCTGAAAATAGATAGTTTAAATAAAGTGCTATATAAATACATTTCTTATTAACACACGCACGCACGCACGCACACACACACACGGGCTAGAAAGCCCATGCTAGATGCTATACTTGCAAGAAGAAGAAGAATGGTGGAACAGAAGCTCACATTGACATTATTTCATCGTGTCCTCATTATTTTGCTGCACTATAAAACTAAAGAAAACCACTGGACTCAAATGTTTGGTTCTGTATGTGAAACAAAATCCAACACTATCAGTTTGTGCTTACAAGGAGGACACAATCTCCTTTCATCTTGTTTTCTAGGCGTCGTCATGGTCTGCAAATGAATCTTGATATTCTAGCTCTGTTCTGAATGTTAACGGGGCAACCCCCCCCACCCCCGTCCCAGAAGCAGAGCACAATGCAGAAAGGCTTCATCCCAGCGCTTCCCAGCGTCCTGCTGGTGTGTTTCTGTCCCCGTGTCCGATATCTGGACACAGGGCCTGAGCCCTGTGAGCCATTCGCACTGTAGCTCATCATAATGTGTTAACCCACCTTGGGCTTCTTGTAGAAGCCGGAGAGGTACCAGCGCACCACTTGCTTGATCCGACCGTACGCGCTCTCCTCCAGCACCGCTCTGAGAAGACATGGGGAGGGGGTAAAGCACACATAAAGACCAGGTCTCAACTACCTGGGGGTTGTGTGTGGACTCTAGGTAGGAACACAAATCGGGCACCCCTTCAAATGTTGGCGGCCGAAACGTTCTCTCAATGCACAAGTAACAGTTTAACCATTAACTGTCAATCAATATCTTATTTTTGACTGTATAATAACAAACACTTTAATGATTGAAGCATCCATTATTAGTTTTGCATTTGAAAATCATACCATTGTCCTTAAGTAGTACACCATCATAATTTGTGCACGTTGCTTTGCCTTTAATGTTGCCGTCACCTTAAATCAGTGAGGTTATAAGTGATGACGTGCTTGTCTTTTAGCTGCATACATGCGTGCTTGTTTGGGCAATCCCCACACTCACGAGTACATTGTCTCACTTTGACAAACGGCAAAACCGACAGAGCAGTCAAGATCATCGTGATTGCTGGGGGGGGCACTTTAATCGAACAACGATTACGAGGAACATATATTTCATAATGCTGGAGGCACACGCTCACAGAGGCTTCACAAAGCACATGCAAAACTCAACCGACACTGGATTGCAACAGGTTTATGTGTTTAGGTTTAGGCGTTCCCTAATACACATACAAACAACGCATTACTTTTGGACAACAAGTTTGCTTTGAGCGAGACATGTGGCTGTGAGCGGAGTGAGTGCGGGGAGAGCAGGGTACCCACTGGGACAGCAGGTCGGCATGGTAGTAGTAGTCAGACAGCTTGTCCAGGAAGGAGCGAGGCTCCAAGATGAACGTGGGCAGCACCACCTTGGACAGGTCCATGCCGGGCCGCAGCTGCTTCAGCAGGGTCCAGATCAGACCCTTGTTCTCCTCAGACACCGTCTCCACCTGGGAGGCCTCGCCAGCCTGGGTGGAGGTGGGGAGTGGGGGGGTACTGGGGATCAGCTAGGGCTAAGGAGGCTAATACAGATACAGCTATTCGATAGGACTAAGTACGGGATGTTAATGTGTGTGTGTGTGTGTGTGTGTGTGTGTGTGGTGTGTGGGGGGGGGAGGGAATCTGGGTTAATGGCTAGGCTAGTAGCTAACCACTAACAGGAGCTAACAAAAAGGCACTACAACAAGGCTAGATTTGGGAACGTTGGTAAAATACAACTAGGCTAGAGGACCCAACAGAAAGGAACTCTGGGTAAACTACAACTAGGCTAGAGGAGCTAACAGAAAGGAACTCTGGGTAAACTACAACTAGGCTAGAGGAGCTAACAGAAAGGAACTCTGGGTAAACTACAACTAGGCTAGAGAAGCTAACAGAAAGGCACTGGGGGTAAACGAGGCTAGATGAGCTAACAGACAGGCACTGGGGGTAAACTAGGTTACAGGAGATTACTATGGGCCTACATTTGGGGTTGAAAATAGATGCATTAGGCCGCTGTGGCAGCTCATCCTTCAGAATGTTAAATCACAAATCAACACTCCTGTCTACTTAACAAAGCCCAACACATGAAGATGAAGAGGCATACCCTGGTTCTAACACGTCCGTGCACGGGAAAACTTGATTGCAATGAATGAAATGATTCCACCAGGGCCAAACGGCAAAGGAGAGAAGGAAGTTGTGACATGGCGAGTGCTGAAGTCTAAAGTCCCCTCACCTCCGCCATCTCCTCCAGGCCCTCCTCCAGGTACGCCGTGACCTGCAGACCCAGGTCGTCCGCCTGCTCCGTGTCGCTCTCCTCCGTCAGCCGCCCGCCGTTCTCGTTGACCGGAGTGTCCCAGTCCTCGTGGGCCTCGCGCTCCGACTTGTCAGAGAAGCCGTCGTTCTCCATCTGGTGACTTCCCATGAAGTCAGAGTCATTCAACCTGTGGGAGTGGGGAGCAGAACGGTGCACAGGAGAGTGAGCGCGAGAGCCGTAAAGACGTGAACACCCATCACTATGAGCAACTCGGCTCGCTAATAGCATATAGCGATTTGTATACAAGTACAGCATGCCAGAATCAATGCTACGGACCAATACTGCCAGTGCTACTTGAAAAGGTACAGCTTGTCCATTTAACACATTGAGCCAACCCGAGTAGTTGGAACAAGTTTTAAAGTCATGTCGTTTAACATTCCAACATATTATTGTAATTTGATTTAGTTTACAATGGGTGCCACCAATGGCACACTTTGCATCATTTTGCTACGTCGGTTTGGCGGAACACAGAGTATTTTGACCACAAACTGTTTAAAGGCTTCTGGTGTTAAGCAGTGAAAGCAGCTGGTGTTGTGCTCTTGCTGGAATGAATAACTGAAGGTGGGTTGTTCTCAGTGTTCCTTGTCAAGAAATGGGGACCCCAATCTCCAAAACATTAACAATTACATTGTGAAGGTTGGTGGCTGGTTTAAGCAGCTTCGCCTGGCCCCAGTTAGAGTCTGGGGTTGGCTGAGCCGGCACACTTGAGGTGCATTGCATCAGTGCACACAGTTTAAACCAGCCATCTCCACACACACTCAAGAGAGTGCTAGCATGATAGCTTGTCTACTCTGTTCAAAATCTGCAATTATTCAACATTTGAAATTGCCTGTGTCCTATTGGAAGAGCCCTGGAAAGCCACTTGTCTATGGTGTGCAGCAAGTGGCTATGCTACATATATTTTGTCCTAAAATGAGTGAGTAAATATTGTTTTACTACATAGTTATGTTGTTGAGCATCATGTGCATAGGATAATATGGCTTGGTGAAAAAGTACATACAACAGCAGCTTTAATGCAGCACTAGACTCAGGAGGCTGTACCCCTGGGGTCACACGCACACACACACACACACACACACGGTGATGGGTGAGCCCAGCCCACCTACACACACACCAGGCCTTCCCTCAGAAGCACACCGGTCCTTTAAGACAAATGATGCATGCAAATATGCTCAGAAAACAATGCATGCAAATGTGCTAGTTGTGCTACAGTCCAAACACATACAAGCGGTTCAGATCTGCTCATGCTCTCTATAACTCAGTGGCTGGTCGCCTTTTAGTGGTCAGAAGAAGGGAATGGCTGGATAGACAGAAGGATACGTGTGTCTAGTGTCCATCCATGTATCCAGAAGGACACACGTGGGCCTAGTTTATTGAAAGACCCGGAGTGTGTCCAGTCAGTGTGGAAGGTTCTAGGCATGTGGTGGGGAGATATAGAGCAAGAGAGATAGAGAGAGAGAGAGATAGCGCTCCTAAGCAGAAACACAAACAGTAGACGTTTGTGTTCTCTCTGGAACACTCATGTGTTAGTAAAAAGAAGGGCATGATTTAAATGTGCATAAGGTTATCTAAGTCCAAAGGATCAATCTATCCCCTTGCCTCGGGAAGGAAAAACCAAAACCTTAACTCCATCTCAAACCTCCAAACAGGAAATGAGCACGTCAGGGGTTTTATTAAAAGGGAAACGCATAGCGCATAATCAGCACAAAACGGCCACTAAAATAATCTCAGTCCAGCCTTCCTGCTCACCGTCAGAACAGACCTGCTCTACAGCATTCCACTTTATTATGCGGCAAATCTACCAACACAACCACCGCCCCCCCACCCCTGCTAGGAGTATCAACATTCGCTTACCTTGAAACACGTACAATTGCTGTTCCAACGTCCAAGAAGCCACCACAGTTGACACTAAATCCCACCACAGACTGTCTATACTTAGCGCCTCCGATTTCCTTTTAAGTGTGTGTGTGTGTGTGTGTGTGTGTGTGTGTTTGTATGTGAACACAAGTGTGTGTGTGGCTGAGTGCAAGTGAACACTATGAAATATCGCCAGCGTGAAACGAATGAAAGGTATGAATGTGTGATCTCTTCTGCTTCTAGTGTGTGAGTGTGCAGCTCCCTCTCTCTCCCTCTCTGGGCGGTGTAAGGTTTCCATTCTCCTCTTCCTGCTCTTCCCTCTGTCATGTGACCGAGCCAAGAGGCTGCGATTGGCTGGCAGAGGAGCAGGAGAGCAGGGAGTGCTGGATTATATGGCTGGGGGGAGGGGGAGGGAGGGGTGGAATGGCTCACACCCTGAAAGGAGGGGGAGGAGTTGGTGTGGGTGCATGTGTGGGAGGGGCATTATCTGTGTATGATGATGTCAACAGTGTACAAACACGCCCTTATTTTAGAAAAATCTCTCAAACAAAGAAAAAAGTATTTATGTTGTCCATCAAAATGTAATGTTGTGCAACACCATTACAGCAGGCATGTTGGACCCGACCCAACACGCAAACACGTTTACTCTTTCCTATTAAACAAGGGAGACATTATATGATCTGCCTGCATGTAGGAGAAGACAGATTCTGCTGACGTAGCAATGCCTGAAGCAGAAGATCTTAATGAGTGATGTATGTGTGTGTGTGTGTGTGTGTGTGTGTGTGAGAGAGCTCCTCTGGGGACTCACTGTAGCAACTCGGCGTCGCTGAGGGCGGTGGCCTGCAGCAGGTGGAGGATATGGGAGGAGTCAGCGGAGGCGTTGAAGTCGGCCTCTCTCCCGCCTTTGGCCGTCAGCTTGTAGAGACTGGAGCAGCTCAGAGCCAGCTCCAGGGCATCCATCCAGCAGCGGCCTGGAGGGACCAGGGGAACAGTTCAATGCAAGACGTTCATGAAAACCTCATGTCTCATGTCCTATCTATAAGTATCCATAGAAACAGAAGGATACGAACCATATCCATGTGTGTATATACTGTATATACACACACTTAATTAACTTAATTAACTTTTGGCATCTACCATGCATCATCAGTCCAACTTTCCGTTTGGGACCCACCCAGCCGGTCTAGCTAGTTTAGAAAGCATCAGTGTAAACTGAATTGACATTTCCTGCGAGCATGGTTGATTTATTAAATAAGCGCTCCATCATGAGTTGGTTTTATTTAACTTCGATTTGTATTATCACAATATGCTCACATTCATTATATTCACCATGTGATGCTTTCAGCGGCATTAAATCCATGCAAAATGTATCCGGACAAGAAAGACATGGTTGACGGTGCACATAACTAAATGAGTAATAAGTGGCAGACATTTAAAAGAGAAGAAATGTTATGTTCATCTCATGGCCATATTTGTATGGCTAAATAGACTCCCGTCCCACCGTCAGACTCAGAGGCAGCCCTGAAGATCAGGTGACTGCTGGGCAGCGGCTGGGTGATAGAGCCCACGTTCTCTCCGGTGGGACCCTGGAGGGAGGGCAAACAAAACACAATGTTCAGGCTCAGTTAAACAAGCGTTTACCAGTGGAAATAGATTCCTGACTACATGAACACACAGATATTGCTGTAGCAGAGGAGTCCATTTATACTGCATGTTTTGGATAGCTTGTAATCACAATGACATTTTAATATGGAATCACAGGTCAGCATTCAAATGACATTGGATGCCGTTACATTGCTGAAACATTGACGTTGAGGGTTGCATATTTAACTACTAATACTAATAATAATATAGTCCTATCCCCTAACTAACAATTTTAATAAAAATGTCATTCAAAATGTCAATGTACATTTTTCCATATCACCCAGGCGTAACTTTTATAGGGGAAAGGCTACACACTAAACCGAACTGATCAGGCCTTAAGGGTCAAATTGATAACTTTGACCCTTAACATTGACAACATTCAGACACTAGGTGTCGCACTCACCTCCCCCTTCTTATCTCTGACAACACAGAGATGCCATGTGATACTAATGCTGGTAAATTATTGGATCACAAGCCTGGTGACTCATCTTACATAAATAAATAAAAACAGTATGGCCCTGTAACATTTTTGTAAATTATTAATTCACAATCATAATTTTTTTGAAGGAAATGCAATATTTATACTTGTATTCCGCACCTCTAGAAGCTTTATGGGTGTATTAGTATAAAAGAAATGTGTCTCCGTGAAAAAATCAATTTGAATCTTTAACTGTAATGACAGTTAAAGAGGTTATTCAGCTTTTGAGTGTAGGCCTGTGTCACCTTGACGGCCCAGATGGACTTGTCCAGTGGGTGGTAGAGCTTGAAGCAGAAGCCGTCCTTCTTGGAGGGCCTCTCAATCAGCTTGCAGGCGTTGAGGAGGATGGTGCCCACCCAGTGGTCCGTCTTGGGGGTCTTGTAGATCAGGAGAACCCCAGGCTTCAGGATGCACCACAGCTTGGTCCAGCTCTTTAGCGAGCCTCGGATCTGAAGCGGGCCCAGTGGGGGGTTCAGAGGTAATTTCTGGAAAATTACAAGGTGCACTTGTGCAGATTTTAAAAAGTATTATTCATTAAACTATAAACAGATGAAATAAATAAAATAATAAATAACTAATAGAGACCTCCACAGTTTTGGGCCATGCTAAGAATGCATACATACATGCTAACAATACTATAAAGACTATTTGGTTAAAAGCATTCACCAAACCGCACATTTTTATTTGATTGTTTTGCATTTGCTTTTAGTTGTATGGTATGTAATGACAGCAATGTCAATTAAAACTGTCTGAATGAGTTAATGTCCTCATTTCTAGAATAACCAATATAGATATAAAATACGATAGTCCAGTGGTTAGTCTGTGTGTGATCAATGTACACCACTGGGAATTAAACTACATTAAAATAAATACTCCATAAAACATACTTCGTAATAATGGTCCATGTGCAAATTGCTTCAAATTGGTCATAGTTTAGTCTGCTATGTGTGTGGACTAATAAAGATCTTCTTCTATAGATTTCATTGTTAGTTGTAAAGTAAACCTGCACGTTTGTGACCCCTGTTGGAGAAAAGATGAACTGCAGCCTTGCAGCTACAGGCGGATCTGCATGTTTACAGTATATAAAGTCGTGAAATTGCCTGTAACCTTGTCTTCCAATATTATTTCTACATTTTAAGAACACACATGTAAACATGAGGTTTACTAGAATTTTTATATTTACTAGCAGTCTAAATTTGCCCCATCATGGCAGTTCTAGTGATAACTAAGCTCCAACCAATCCTCTATTTAAGTGTACAAATGGGCTGCTGGTTTATTTGCGTGTTTTGGTCAATCACAGCTCGCATGGCAACCAACCCCATTTTGTTAGCCAACTGGGGAGCTTAACAGGAGGTACATTTGGTGGTTGGAGGTATATTCAGCTCCAGTTGGCCATCATGGAGTATATTATATATATATGGAGTGCTGAGCTGTCAAATAGTGCACCTGTAACTTTGTACAGTGCTAATTCAATTTGTAAAATCAGTCACACTACGACATGCTACCATATAAAATGTATATCGTTTCATATTTCTCCAGTTTAAAAAAGAATGTATTTGTTTAGTTAAAAATATCGTAATAAAAATAACTTGTTTTGCAGAATGGGGGGGGGGGGGGTACGCCCAGGGCGCCATATAAGCTAGAACCGCTACTGCTGAGAAGACTCCCCTTGCTGGTTTCAGGTAAAAACATCAACAGTGACATGAGAACGGGTCGGCTTACACCCGTTGCTGCTTGCAGTTTTATTTGTTATGATTGTTGAAGGGCGTCGCTGTACCTTAAGCCAGTTGGACATGATGACTACCCTGGGGTCCTTCAGAGCACTGAACATTTCTTTGGCTGCCCGTTTCTTCTCCTGTCTGTAATTTTGCTTCTGGACCTGTGACATGGAAAAATACTGGTGTGAGCCGTCACCCTCGGGTTCAAGAGGAAAATGAGTCCAAGTCAACGGTGAACGGTATATCACTAGGGGGCATCAGAGTCACACATTGTTCAAACAATGAACATCAGAGTCACACATTGTTCACATGTTCAAACCCCGGCCTCTGCTCACGTCCCATGACTCATCGCAGTCATTTAAAATGCAAATTTGAAATGATGAGCTACATTTTTAAATGGGGCATGTATTTTGAATGTAATTTCCCCACATCGGAATGACAAACAAAAATGGAATATTTTGAACAGAAAGAGATTGTCTTGGAAGCGCTTTAAGAGGCCCAAACTGATGCTTCACAGTTGGTGTGGTTGGGGGTGTTGAAGAGAGCAGATTGCATCATGAATAGACGGTGAGGCGTTGTAGTGCAGCGCACCTTGAGGGACTCCTTCCGGGCCAGCCTCTCCGTGGGGAAGGGGCACTCCTTCTCCACGCCGTTGAACATCCTGGACTCAGACTGTAGGGAGGGAGGAGAGGAAGAACAAGTCAGTGAGGAGGAGGAGCAGGAGCAGGACAGGGTGGCTATGAAACACGTCTGGCCTATGAGGACTGACGGATAGACAGGCAGGCAGGGAAGGCAGACACTTAGACAACAACAACAACAAAAACGCCCTAACTGTAAAACCCTCGGGGGTGATGATGAAACCTGACGATGGTGCAGGGAAGGAAAGGAGAAGAACAATATTTCACAAGAACCAAAAAAATACAAAATGGCATCTGGGTTTCCAGGATATGTGCAATAATTGCGTGAAAAGATGAAAACAAGATGACTAATGATAAAGGTGTGAGAGACAGAAAGAGAAAGAGAGAGAGAAGGGGGGGGTGGGGGGGGCGTGGCCACCACGGCAGGTGTGTTCTGACCTGGCTGCTTGGTGACTGGGCAGGGCTGAGCTCAGCGCTCAGCACAGAGTCTCCGTTCCCGTCCATCTCGCTGCCTGAGTCCATGGAAAAAACTTATTAAAAAGGTCACGTAGGAATAAAACTCCAGTGAGAGGAACCAGCGGACACACACAATAGACGGAAAAAACGGAACAGAACCACTCGAGCTCAGCCGTATGGCCCAAATATATTATAGAATATATCATACCATTTTGGCTGTATATATATATATATATTTTGCATTTTGGCTGTGTGGTCACTGTCAACTGATCCAATAGACCACTCCAATAGAATATATATACACACACACACACACACACACACACACACACACACACACACACACACACACACACACACACACACACACACACACACACACAACACACACACACACACACACACACACACACACACACACACACACACACACACACACGTCTACATGTATTGCACAGTCCTAGCAACAACTAATAAATAGAAAACATCTTAGTTAACACCATCTTAGTTACAGCTTATTAGTCTATCTATTTGACATTCGGCAAAACTTCTAGACTCTGTACATTCTAAAATAAATCCCAGCCAGCTTGATGCTTACGTTACACATGCTACGCCTTGAATTAATTTATTTGTATTTATTTATGTTTTACCTGTGCCGAGGTGATACAGATCGTCGTCTCCTCCGTAGGACAGGTTGCGGGTGAGGTTGCGGAGGTCAATCTTGGGTGGCGAGGTAGCATTGGGACCCAGAGAAAGCCTGCGCTGGGACAGAGTCTCCTCCTTCATCCTGACACCCAGCTGGTCCTCTGGAGGGAGGGAGGGAGGGAGGGAGAGGGAGGGAGAGGGAGGGAGGGGGAGGCAGGGAGCGAGAGGGAGAGAGGGAAGAAAACAATTAGCCAAAACCATGACTTGGTAAATGGCTTCATATTTGAGAATCAACCCTTCACGCTTTTCCTTTGAGGCCAAAATGAGACTTGTTGCCTGCCACCTTTATGTCTGTGCTGGACGATGGCCATGTGAAATACATGCAGGCATCTTCTCGTTGTTGCAGGTTATTCTAAATGACTTGGAGGCAAGCGTGGCTAAAGATGTTTTGATTCCTTTACTGCCCCCATTTTATCCCTTGTTTTGATCACTTGTGACAAATAATTGAGGCATACCTTTGACATTTTATGATTCTGTAGTTTGTATTCTATTTTTAGGTACATTGTTAATGTATGTCTGTCTGCCGCCCTGATAATTGTGTTGCTACATGTCTTGGCCAAGACACCTTTGTAAAGGAAATCTTTAATCTCAATGAGACTTAAGGTTTCTCTGCATCACCTCATCATGTTAAAGGGGCTCTATTATACCACCAGGTGGGAGTGTGATTAACCATTATAGGCTGTTTCAAAATTGTCATGTGACTAAAATTCTAACTGTGACATAGTGCCATCACAAGTGGGAGTGTCCACCGATATGTATGCTGACTAGATCAGTTTAACAGTTGGTACAGTCCACTGGGTAGGCTGGTAGACTGATCTATTCAGCAGAATTCCAGGTGGACACTCCCACTTGTGATGTCAGATTGAGATCATTTCTACCAGACAGAGAACAATTCCTTTTTTCGCGCCTCCCTCAGTGAGCTGATCCCTCATCGGTTCAGGCTGTCCGTCGCCAGACTAACACAGCTCTGTCGTACCAGGAGATGTGTCAGACACACCACACAGAGCTGTATGTGGCACTGACAGGCCATCCAGCCAAGACACCCTGAGCGTATGTGACATACAGTCTGACACATGCACACGCACACACACGCACACACATGTTCGGAAGGCGTGTACGTGTCTAGAGCCCAGACACGGACAGACAATGGACCTTTCCACCCTGTCAGTCACTGACGCTAAAATTCAAAGGTTTATTTGTCACCTATTTCAGTGTACAGGTACCCTGGAAATCCAGAGTTCTCGCGAGAGCACAATTAGAATTTGCTCAGCGAGTACTCTGGTAACGAGTAACATGCTCATTAGCTATGCCCAGTGTTTCGAGCATCAACCAATCACATCGGTGTATCTGATATAGGCGGGCCAGAGGCGGGCTAAACAGATGACGTCAGCGCTGCGATGGAATCAGTCCGGAATCAGTCAGTAAACATTGCAAGATGGCTATCGAAAATGTTGACTGAGTATCTGTACAAACTAGGGAAGCACCGATACCACTTTTTTTTACTTAATAAAACCATTACAGTTCTAATGACTTTGAAAACATGTTATTTTTTGTCTGGGGGGGGGGTGCTCTGTTAATTTGCGGTTCTGATGGGGGGGTGCTCCGTTAATTTGCGGTTCTGATGGGGGGGGGGGGTGCTCCGTTAATTGCGGTTCTGATGGGGGGGGGGGGGTGCTCCGTTAATTCGCGGTTCTGATGGGGGGGGGGGGGGGTGCTCCGTTAATTTGCGGTTCTGATGGGGGGGGTGCTCTGTTAATTTGCGGTTCTGATGGGGGGGGTGCTCCGTTAATTCGCGGTTCTGATGGGGGGGGGTGCTCCGTTAATTGGTGGGGACATGTCCCCAGCGTCCCCACTAAATTCTACGCCCATGCTCGGTACCATGCGCAGTTGCTATTAAACATCCATAAACGACAACTCGGTTGCATCTCTTTATTTCAATATTCCTTGGCTAAGAATATTACAAGGTTAACGTTGCGTTGCCAAAGTGGTATCTCCGTGGCATTTCCATTAGGCTACATTTACGTCTCTCTGTCAAACTATTCTCCAAAACAAACTCGTTTCCGTCCTCTGGATACGTCACCCCGTGTATTCTTCTGATTGGTCGTAGTGTTATCCAATTGCGTGCAGTGATATTTTCAAACGCATTCTTGGTGCCGCCCCTCGAGTTGGGCTATTTTCATTGCTCATTACCAGACCTACAGCTTTCTAGATGTAGGTCTGGATTTCCAGGCTAGTGTAGAGGTACATTGAGCAGTGAAATGTTTTTTTTCCGCTAGGACCAGATTGCTACCGCGCCATCGTGTGATTAGCATAGCTAGGTGATTAGCCCATTGTAGCTAGTAGTTAGCAGATCTTAGGCTTATTTTCATTGTAAACACGTCACTAACGTACTCACCCTGCTTTACATGTGCAGTAGGACTCCACGATTTTGTCCTGACGAATTTCAATGTGGAGTTTGTGAGGCGTTTGTCTTCCGCATAGATCGCCAACACTTAACAAGTTTTATGTTGTCGTCTGCTCCGTCCAAAATCCGAATGTCATGGATATATCCTTGTGTCAAATAGTTCAGGCCTTTCTGTAGAACTCTCTTAGATAAAGTTGCGGCATTTGGCAAATAACATCTAGCGATATTGAGAGAGAATCATCAGCAGGGGGGCGTTGTTCAGTGGACATTTCGGTAACATGCTGCAGAGCGTATGGGAAAGCTTGTGGGACATAGCAACAGTAACTAGGGGGGCGGGACTTGCCGCTTGAATAGGAAAGGTCCATTGTTAGACATCAGTCACACATGTCCATAAGCGATTATAAATGCAGCATACACACATGCACACACAAACAGTCTATAAGCCAACATGAAATAGAGGTCACACAGAGGTCAGGAAGCAGGATTATGTATGTATGTATGGAGAACATTGATGCCGTATTTCCAACAAGAACATGTTGGCGTGTCATCATCACATGCCGGGAAGTGCATGCAGCAAATCATTCCTCACACACATTCATATTCAACCAGTCACATGGTTAGCATGGTCCTAATGCGGCCCTCGTGCTATCCTGGGTAGAGCTTCAATATGACCATCTTATTTCAATTTGATTTCAAATTCCGGTGATTCCATTATGAGCAGTGAGCGAGTCAGTTGAAAAACACATTAAAGCATATGTACGTGCTATATAAACGCCACAATTCCCCAACCCACAAATGTTGTCTTAGTCAAGGAGTTTGGGACTCTGCGTTGTACTCGGCGGCAACAAGGCTTCACTCATGGTGGATCACATGAAGAAAGCGAGAGTGGCTTATTGACTCGCCATGAGGACAATTAATAACATCACTTTGTCGCTAACTGTAGGGCGGGGAGCATGGGGGTGGGAGGAGGGAAATGGTGTCCGACGGATCAATAGGTTCATTCATAACCCCCCCCCGCTGGCTTGATTAGGACAGGCCAGGAGTACGAGCTTGGCTCCTCCACAGAGCGGTGCTGCTCGCTACCATCGAGCCATGTGTGTGTGTAACTCAACGCCAGTTCATTCAGAGTCGAGAGTGCTGGCTGGCAGGCGGCACACGCACACACACACGCACACACGCACACACACACGCACCACACACGCACACACACACGCACACACACACGCATACAGAGCGTGGGCTAGACCTCCTGACTCACGGCCTACGCCATCCTCTGCCATCCACTGCCAAGCACCGCGTTCTTGCGTACTCTTCATTCATGGAACATTGGGAAGGGTTGCACCACCTTTTGGATTTCACAGTGTCGGATGCACGCCACCGAATCGCCGCCTTGCAGAGGGCCTTGAAGGTGGTCCAGACATTAGGGAGCGCACCGCTAGAAGGACAAGTCGGTAGAACTCTACGGAGGTATACCCAGATATATATCGATTGGCTGATAATATCAGCTGACCATCACAGTTATAACTAGGCTTATCTGGCATATTGTCAGATGACATCATCATAAAACCGCAATACATGTTGAAGCTAATAGGTCTAAAAGCATGTGGTAGCACGGTCTCACAGAGTACTTGGATTTGATTCACTATAAATAAGTATGAACACGAACACGGAGGCAACACGTATTAGCGTTGCGTTCTCACCACCACAGCCTATCTCCATCTCCGCTCGCTTAGGCTCCCCATCCACCATCGATGACTCACATCCTCTCCGTCTACCCACTCCTTTCTCCCCCCTAACCTAATCAGATCCTCCTTTTCGCCATCGCGCCCTCGCCTCCGCCTTTGTCCTTTTCTGAAAAGTTGTCAGCGATGGAACAGTGAAAAGGTGGAACAGGGGGTTCCACCTTTTCACTTAAGGGGGGGGGGGGGGGGGTTCCACCCTTTTCTCCTTTAAAAGGAGATTCTGATTGGTCTTTAAATAGCTGCTGCATGACGCGATGGCTACCAGCCCACACCTATGATGTCAGGCATTGTTGTCTGTCTAGGGTGTGGTGGTGCAAATATACATGTTAAATCACTCCATACTTTGTATGCGTTTGTTTATGCCCATATGTTGCAGTGTTTCGTGCAGGGCTGAACATATGAGCAAACTAGCAATATGGCCAAGTGCAATATGCAAATCGCAGCAGTTGCAATTTGATAAGGGTGAAATGTTAAATGTACATTCATGACCCAATTATAAATAAAGTAGCTTGTAGTGCTGCAGAAATGCGAAAAAATAAAAAAAAAAGACCATTACCACCAAAAGTGAATCATATCTCAATCACAATATCTGTCTAAATAATTGCAATATGATTGTTTTTACAATATAGTTCAGCCCTAGTTTACCCATGTGTGCATGTGTGCGTATATCATGGTGCAGGGGGTGGTATTGGATATGCAGCGGTGTGCGGTCCACAGTGATGCCTTCTCTCTCCTGTCCCTCTCCATACACAGGCACACACACAGGCACACACACAGGCACACACACAATCTTACCTGCAACACAAGTGCTAGAAACAGCATTGGCATGGCACGCATTTTGACCAGCAAGCGAAAATGCTCCTGTTTAAATGGTGGGGCTCTAATAAGAGGCCCTGATAAGGCTCCTGCCTGCTGTGGGGCTTTCATGTTGAGCCCTGGGCCACAGTCACTCCATAACGTGACCCCAGCATTGACTGCTGTTCAATCTGGGTCTGGTGCTGCTGAGGCACACCAGCCCTGGGCTATGGAAACTGCACTCACCATTGATTGGTTCGTCAGACTTGCTCTTGCCCTTGATGTTGTGTGTGTGGCCATCTTTAGACCGTAAATTGACTTGCAAATGCCAAAGTTGGAAGTATACACAGCCATATTTACATCAGTTATCTTCCTGTATTATTAACAATAACAAACATAATTACTTGGACTGAATTAGTCCAACTGGAAGTTGGACTGAATTTCATTATTGTCCAAAAACACATTGAAGTCAAGTTATTGTGCTGCATAATTGCTTGGTTTAAGTTTGATCCACTGAATCACATTGTTGTGATTAATTTTCAAGCAATTTCATCAGCAGTACTGTGTGTGGAGAAGGTTCTGAGTATGTGTTGTTTGCTTTGCTACTCCCAACTTAAGTAATTAATCAAAAATGTATCATTTGGATGGGTGCGGACCCTAGGACGCTATATGGCTGATCTATTTAGCTCTGTGTCAATTGTATTTGAAACAACAATCAAAGTTTATGGGGAAGATGATATCTATCTGTGTGTCAATCATTAGACCCAACACTTGTTGGGTTGGGATGTTGGTCAAAAAAAGAAACTATAACTGGCCTTGCCAATGAAATCTTCAACATCCTCTACTATTATAAAAAAAAAATATGATACACACACCCATACCCATACAAATACTATGGTCATACACCCCTACTTGTATGCTAAGAATTAAGATGTAGGCCTATACTTTTTGGTCTAATTTCTATTTCTATAGGTTTTCTCTGTCCTCTTCAGCAAAAGCTACCTCGATGTCCGTTGGAACAGCGTTTTCTGGTTCATGTGACTGAAGAGTTCAGCGGTGACATTTGCAGGAGTAACAGAAGAAGGGCCATGTATGTAACAGAGAGGGTGGTGCTGAATGGGACCAGCAGGGCTTTCAAATAGAAAATCGTCCTAGCCAGTTCAAAGACAGGCATTAAAAAGAGAAAATGGCTAAAGCAGTTAGTTCATTTCACATGAAAACATCAAAGATATATAACCGGTTTATTTGAATACCTGGATTACAGCAGGCTGCAGTTGTGCATGGAGCTGGAATAACCTCAATGATCTCAACAAAGAAACAAACGTCAGACATGAACTCACACCCTTCCTTCCCTGCCTAGCATGTGTACACTGCCGCCACTCCCGCCAGGCTAGCATATCATTAACTCCACTCACCAATGCTACGCCACATAGACGCTAAGCTAATATTTAGCCAATGATACATATTCACGAAGTGCCAACCGTAGTGGAGATAACAGCAGAATCAGGCCTGTTCAATAACGCAAACACACTCTGCTGTCCTGTAGTAACCTTGAAGCTTCCCGGCGGTGGACAAAAACAAGCCAGACGTTGGACACAGTTATACCGTGTCTTTTGTGTGGGCACTTCTGTTTTTTTATTAATCATTAGACCACATGGGAGCAGTGGGCCACATGTGGAAAGTGTCTCAAGCACAACATGTCGACATGTTGCAACCTGTACAATGAGAATACGGCTCAACTGGTCTAGCTAGCACAGCACACACAGTCCCCAAGCATCCGAGGACACAGCAGCTTCAGATCACAGTGCCTGCTTGGGGAATATTGGGCCAGGAAAGCGTGATAGTATCAAGTATTTCAAAATGAAACTGCAAAATAAAATGTGGTAATCACAAAGATAATAAATGTACCCTTGTAAGAAAACAGAACCCCAAACACTAAATTCACAATTGAATCTATAAAGGCCAAGTTATCATGGATTGAAATATTGCCCAGCTAGACTTTGTGTAAAACTCACTGTGGCTAAATGTCAATGATGGTCAAGCTTGTTGCATAAATCAAATCCTGAGAAAGGGAACAATCTAAGAATAGTTGAAAGCATTTCACACTAGTGGTGCAAATGAGTACACATCCAGCAAACCATAAGCGCAATCGAAAACCGCTTTGTGGTCATTTCTCTGACATCTTGTAAATACATGTTATATTATGTTGATATGTGTGTTTTTGAAGCAGGATATATAATTAAATTGTCAAAAATGAAGCCTTTGCTGTTATATATTGTTGTTGAGACTAAAATAGTTTCCTTCTGACTCCCAATTGTTCGTGGCTTGACTGGGTAGGTGGAGTTCTACCCGCGTTCTACGATAATGACCATAACCAGGAACGTCCTAACATCATTTTATCTAACCAGGAGAGTCCCATTGATTACAAAATTCAAGATTCAAGACATTTAATTGTCACATACACATACAGGATATGCAGTGAAATGAAAAATTTCAAGGGAGATCTAACTAAAATGCAATCAAACCGGCTACGTCTTGCATTTCAAAATGTTCCCAATGGATATAACATTAGTGTATTCTGCTCGCTCTAAAACCATTAAAAAAATCTGACCTTGGTAGAATCTGTCATAGACTGAAAACAAAACTAAAAACAAATACACTAATACACAAATACAAAATACAACATTGAGGGGTATGAGTACTCTTGATTTGGGCCGCTGTATTCGTTTAGAGTTTCCTGCATCCCTATTTCACATACATAAATACACCTGCAGTATATGAGAGATGCACAGACAGACACAGGCCACCAGGAGAGCTTTGAAGAACCACCGTAGTGTGGCAGTGTCTTACCCCCTGACTGGCAGCGGTGGAATACTGCTGGTCCCTAGGAGGGGACTGCCAATTGCATAGATTTCATTGAGAGTTGACCCTCTGTGTTAGTCCCCATGAGCAATTCCAGATAGCAATAGGAAAAGTACTAGGGAAGGACGTTTACTTTGTGACCTGGAGTTTTAAAACGGTTATGGGTGGTCCAGTAAAATAAATTATAAATTGTATTTTTCATGTAGGCAAGGCTGTCTGGCTATGCATCAGACATATGCCGAGGTCATCTTAACGCTCAGTCCACCATGTAGACAAAAGGCCATCGCTGTGGTTAAAGCGCAGACACAGACAGCCAACATGAGAGTCTGTGCTGGTTAATTTCATGTCAGGATGACTCAACAGAGCAGAAAGGGTCACAACCGCCACCCCCGGCCCTCTCCCCCACAATGTGCACGGTGGGTTTATGTGCATGTGTATTGCAGCGTGCATGTGTTGTAATAGCGCGTTATTAATTCAAATCAGGACCAAGCCAGACTGTCTACTGCATCATGCCATCACATTTTGCCACACACACACACACACATGCACGCACACACACACACCACACACACCACACACAAGCCCAGATGACCTATATTTCGGGTCGGGCGCCCCCCGTGTGCACACAAACACAGTGATAGCGCCCTAGCAAGCGTGCACTCCCGGTTTCGCACCATGCAAGCTGTAAAGCAGCCAGCCAATTAAAAAGGCGACAAGTCCTTCGTTTTGCTAGCATGTGGCCATCTCGCACGCTCACGTCACAAGAGAAGAGCAAGGAAGCCCCACGGAAGACCCCCGCGCAGCAGACTCAACAACAGACGGGTACTGCAGACGCCAGGTTCCCGACACTCTGAGGTTATTCCCAGCCCCCCCCCCGAGATAGGTCTGGCTCACACCCCGGACATCCAGCCAGCAGATGTCCTAATGCCCTTCATGTTCTGCAGTGTAATTACCACAACTAAACTGGCCATTTAGTGCACTGTAAAGCAAGAAACATGTCGGAGAGTAATTGTAGGAGAGACAGGTATCTCTCGCTCTCTCTCCGACCCTGAAGATGAGATGAAAGCAGGTCTACTGTAGCCACTAATTAGGCAGGCTAATTCTGGCTACGGTCTGGCAATGGGAGATGATGGGGGGGGGTGGTTGTTTTATGTGATGCCTGGTTGTACTTTTGAGGAGGAAACATCCGGAAACCAGGGGTGGATCAGAGTGGAAACCTCACCTAAATTAAGAAACCTCTTGTTTCGTGGAAAACGCCTTTTTCAACATTAAAGTGCATCTCTCCGTCTCTCTCTTTTCCTGTTCAGCCACCATGAACATTGACCCCACCTCTCTCTCCCTTCCCCACCACTGCGGAAAAATATCAACCTCTGCTCAAGCAACATCGCCAAGATGACTCCCCCAAACGGCTTTGACATCATTATACTTATCTGACCCACTCAGTTCCTGAGGAGTTTCATTGGATAACTGCGTGTTGATGTACATTCTGTCCTCATTTTATCCTCACTCCATGTACACACAGTTAAGGCCACAATGTACTTGCAGTGAAAATGGCCGATTTGCGACCAACACAACGCGCCAAATTGGACTTCCAGCGGCACATTGTGTGCATAGGGATCCCACGTGACCGCCGGTCTAGGGCTGTCTGCCATCAGTTCACAATACCATGTGAATAATGAAACACATCCTGCTGTTCATTTCAAGATGAGGTTCGTTTGTAGGCTAGCAAGACCTTTCAGAAATTGCGAGGGAATACTTGCATGGCCGCTCAAGCAGAGACTACAAGAACATGAGAGACATGGTCAGAAATTCCTGGTATCATTACACGAACAACCTACACATCGCGGGGTAATTGTCTTAACGGCAGTATGCAACAGCCTATGCGAATGAACGCAGCAAATTTGTACTTGTTGTAAGTATAAGGTGCCTTCACACGCACACACTTCCCCCCCTTCCCTCTCCTAACAACCTTGACCGTGAACTGCTTCCCCCTTAGTATCTCTTAAGAGACTCGACGGTGATGACAGCAGTGATGAGTGGTGCCAATGGCAGACCACCAGTGGTGATGTCAGCGGGTGATTGAGCTGAGACTGGGGGGCCCCACTCCCTTGCCTTGACCTCCTTCATTAATAAGGACATCTACAAATATTGGCGGCCACGGGTCTGTCTACTTTGTGCGTGGGTTCCGACGCTAAATTTAATACGGGGGTCAAATGTGATCGGGTTTAGTGCGCCCTTATAACCTTCACAACATGGATGGATCACCGATGACCCCCAAGTTATCATTACGACTGAGGTAATAATGGGTAAGTGAAGCACTGCATTGTATTTTTACAGGGACATCTGTGGAGCTAGCCTAATAGGGTGAGTAAGTAAACAAAACATTCACATGTGATTATTAATGAAGCAGCCAAAACAACACCCTGGACTTGATAGTACCAAAGATGACCACCATGAATACAGGCAATGCCAGAACTCTAGTCACCTCTTTTTCATTTTCTTACTTGTATTTCATGAATTGCATTTATTTTTATTCATATAACACCTACTTTTTGTTTGGTTAATACTACAGTGAAAGTGGTTAATTCATTGGTGGTTGGTGGAGAGGGATTGGTTTTTTTTAACCAATGTTCAACAAACATACAAGTGAAAGAGAAAATTACGGTTAAAGCATGTGTGATGGTATATGCATCTCCTTCAAGTTCTGCTCTACGTCAGAAGATAAACTTTAAAGTAAGTAAACCATGTTTACTTCACTACGCATTAGAAAAGCAAAAAGGAGCTGAAATATCTGCCTTGAATGCAACACAATTTACATAATAGGAGTAAATATGCACGAGTGAGCAACTATTAGTGAGCAAATAAAGGTGAGGAATACAACCTTTTAAGGGCAGTATTTTCCATACATTTTTTTGTCTTTTAACAAGCTCTTTGTTTTTGCGCACCTTTAAAAACTACTGAAATGACACATGACGCTATTTTGTTCTTAAATGCTTTAAGGTCTTCCCAGAGGGCAAAATATATGAGCAGGGCATTACAATCCACCACAGCAATGGTTTGAATGCCGCTTCCCAACCATCACAAACTAAACTTTGCATTGAGGCTATGAGAAAATGAAATAGACAAGCCAATTTGAGTCATATCGTACTGAATTATATACAAGGCCTATGGAAATGTAGGTCTATTTGAAGTCTCTGCAAAGACCCCGTTATGTAACGGCAGGCCACCTATTCTAGAGCAAGAAGATAATAATATCCTGAGAGAGAGAGAGAGAGAGAGAGAGAGAGAGAGAGAGAGAGAGAGAGAGAGAGAGAGAGAGAGAGAGACACAATCTCTCAGTCGTACAATCACAGTCGTACAACAAGACAGGAAATACATCCACAGACCAGCCAATAGTAAAGCTGATGGCTGAATTCAGTAAGTTCTATTAAACATACTCCTATGCATTTTTATCAATAAACATATAGGTGCGGAGTCAAGGCAGATCAAATAGTATGACAAATACAGCTATATATGAAACCACATGTGGCTTTGTCCCCAAACACAGACATATTAACAAACAATTATACAATTGTGAATCTATGCAAATTAGTGAAATGTTTCAAACTCTAAAATGACTTTGCGAACTCTCAAGTGAAATGGCAAAATGAATGTGCAAATTTGATACAACAGTGGCCTATTTCTGGCCAATATAAACAATGGCCAAATAATACTTGGGTCCCACAATAAGTCGGTCTATAGCAAACGGAAAACTGCTATGAATCTTTGTCACTGCATAAAATGCAGCCAAAGTTAAAGTGTTATCATTCTTTGACAGAAACGTGGGTGTGCTTGAAATGCAGTAATTAGATATGTGGGAGGATTGTGATATTCTAGCCTGTAATAAGTTACTGAATCAAACTCAATTTTCAATACAACATTCATTCAGGTACTGTTGGGCATTTTTTTTCCATGTGAATGAGACATGAGGTAGTCGGCTAGCGATGACATCAGTGTGCTGCGCTCCTCTCCCCAACACGCTCTCATGGACTGGTCTTCCAGCAGTAGCAAGCAGTGCTGGTTTATGTGTTTTGGGGGAGTGTTTGTGAGCTTTGGGAGATTGGCTGGCTGGTGTTCGGAGGGATAGTTAGAAAGATATACATTTTCCCAGTTAAATATTATGGTTGGATTTAGCATGTCCGTCACCTCAACTTGCTTCCATAAAACGGTTACCAAAATCTTATAATCATATCATATAATTTTATTTTATTCCCAACATAAACAATAAACAACGTCAAATTTGCTAGCTCCATTTAGTTTAAAACTCCTAACGTGAGTGTTTTGTGTTGTGTCCCATAGCCATTATTTAGATGTTTTGTATTGTTGTAAATTCAAAGTACAATATGACCTCGCCCTGGTCAAACAAGTGTGATTAATGCATGGGCCTCATTCACCAGCCCCACCCTTAAAGGAAACATGAAATCGCAACTAGCTTTCTCTTCATCATCAGTTTTCCAATCAAACAGAACAGCCAACATTTTAGTCACTGAGACCTGGCAGACAGCTATAAGATTCCAACCACTAATAATGAAACGTTATCCTGCCCATCTATGCACTTCGACACCACCAACGCCTCGTCCAGCCCCAACATCCTGTTTTATGAGGAAGTGTGTCATATTTGTGCAGGAAGCATGCCATTTCACTCAGGTCTTTAAAAATAAGATTTGAGAGTGGACAAGACCTCCACCTGACCTCCACACTGCTGGAGACCTCCAGAAAACATCTCCAGCTAACCGCTGTCAATCCAGCTAACCACTGACTCACAAACCTTTTGGGACTGAAGTGAATAGGACCAAATACACCACATTGTGAAGTGCTGCTGGGCTCTTTCACTTGTCTTGTGTTGTAAGGACACAAACTGTCACTGTGACCTGCGAAAGTTTGCGCAAAATACATGCATTAACCATTCCTACATTTACCTACATAGCAGGCACAATATAAAAAACATTATTAATAATACCGGCATGTGTGATTATTGATTCATTTTAAAAGTAACCAATGTTGGCACAGATCAAAAAATCAATTAATCACCCACCCACAGCATTTTCAATCGTGACAAAATAAGGAGCTGAGCATATCCATAAGTGCATGAGGATTGTGATAGTAATAATGTCAATATGGACCCAGTCTAATGGATATGGACTAACTGGGTCATCCTGACTAGGGAGTGAAACCTCGGCCCGTTGTCTTAAAGAAGTAATTTGATAGGCACGCCACAGGCCAACTTGAAGGATCAAATGCATGAAATACAACCACCTCCGCTCTTTTCACTCACTCACTGATGTTATCAAAGTCTCATTCTCTTGCCCCACGTTTAGAGATCATTAAACATTCACAGGCTAACAAGTTTCCCTGTCTTCTGGTCACCCAGAATGCCATTGATGTTGACTATTGGATAGAGTTTGGGTGGAACTAAAGTGCTAGCTTATGCATCAGCATTCCCTTAAAGTGGCTGTAGTCAACATTTTTGTTTAATTTAGAATTCTAAAGTAAATGCTGATTGCACAGTATAATGGCTATATAATATATAACAGTGTTTGCTTTATAAGCCAACAATAAATGAACATCTATAGCTTTGTTATAAAAAAAGAGTGACAAACGAGAATGTTTTGAAACTACTCAAGAACATTCTTCATGGAAATTTGGAAACAAATGTACGTCCTGTATTGTTGGTAGATCAATTGTGTTTGCTACAGTGGATTGTCTTTGACACAGCTGGGCAAATTATAAATTGAAAGGTTGACTACTTCCACTTAATTGTTTCCTTAATAATTTTTGAAATGACATGTTAACTATGTCCATATAGTCAATCTTGTCAATGCATCTAAACTAATTAAACACAACTACCCCTAACCCTAACTAAAAGATCATAAAGGTTCATAATGGTTAAAAATCATTGTGGCTAATTAGTAGGGGTGTAACAAATAACCGATTTGAATCGGAAAATCGGTTTAGATTTAAAAGATGCGAGTGCATCGGTACACGGACCCCTGGATCGGTCTAAACGTAGCATGAACCGGCCGATGGCCCGATCACAAAGTTATGAATCGGTTTTATGTTGTTGCTGTGCTGCTGAATCCTCCGTCTGCTCAGTGTCTGCAGCACTCTCTCTGTCGCGCGCTCTCTCTCGCTCTCTCTCTCTCTCAACACTTTAAAAGACTGATATTCTTGCACAAGGGATGTCTTGAAATTGTTATAATTTTCTACCTCAGTAGTTCATTGTTCCCTGATCTGAGCCTACACAGACCTCTCCAGAACTTTGGCTCTAATTTGTGCCAACATTGAAATTGAATAGTTTGTTTTATTGTCAGAGGGGCTTTGTAAAGTTCTTAAAATGCAATATGTTACACTAATAAACATGTTTCTGAATTCACATGTCAAAAGTGACAAAATACTTCCCTGGTCTTTGATAAATCTATTTGAAGGTAAGCAATGCCACATTTATAGTATTGACTTATGTCAATTCATAATGTAAAATGATTGTCTACTTTAAACAAGGAACTCTATCAGATTGTATCATATCCCATCAAATCGTATTGAATCGTATCGAATCGAATTGAACCGTTCCATTTTAAAAATGTATCGTCCCTGAATTGTATCGTACCTCATGTATCTAGATACGTATCGGATCGTCTTTTTTGGAGAGATGCACACCCCTACTAATTACTATAAATTGACCCTGTTTGTTGTGGAAATAGTAATATTGCTCTTAATATATGGTATATATTGATTAATGCTTATTGTCTTTCACATTCACTGTATTGAACCCAACAACAAATTAAAATCAAATCTTGCTGCCTAAAGAACACGCCTGGCTCCATGGATGTAAAATCCTGTGCTATTTATAGTCACCATTATGCCGCTTCCACAGAAGACCCCATCTGATTGGCTTAGTTGTGTCATTTAGCAGAATGTAAAAAGAGATCCAAGATCAAACAGGTAGCTGCATGCGACTGCTCAACAACTACCTGAGGGAAACACTGAATAAACATGAGCCTGGTTCCCTTCAGCATCCAGCTCATTAAATAACTCTTCACCTGGGCTCATCAAATAGGGCCGCAGTGTGTCGTAGCCTCTCCATCAACATGGCTGCTGCACAACAGTCTGCACAGGAGGAGAGACTGAACACCGCTGGCAGCACACAGGTTGTTAATGTGTTAATTCATCTTGATTTATTCCACTGGATGGTGCTTTTCAATGTCCTTAAATAGGACATATCTTGAATTATTGATTTCCTTAATATATTCAATTTGCGGCTTTGTTAAAAATATAAACCAAATATTGCACTGGTTTATTTGACTTGTTTTGAAACCCTTTTTATAGCCTTGCCTCCAATTATAGAAAAAGTACATGACAGGCAGAGAGGGAGAGTTGGGTCTATGGAAGACGAGTTCAAGTGACATTTTCAAGCAGAGAAATCTTTTCAGCAATGCTTTTGCATTTTTATTTCATTACTTTTGTTTACTTTATTTCTTCTATTTTTTGTTGATTAAAAGCATTTTTGTTGTATTATCATATTACTAGTTTTACTATGTCAAGCACATACAACATTCTGTCTGAAATGCGTGAATTAAGTGTTAATACATGTGTGCGAACATGTATACATATACATGCATATATACAGTGTATATATATATATATATATATAAACCAATATTGACATAAACATAGGCCTAGTTAGCCATGTAGCACAGCCCCAGGAAAGTAAATTAAATAGTTAGTTTTAGCTAACAGACAGGTCAATATATTCTGATTTGACAGCAAACAACTATCAGGATTCCAACCATCCTTAATGTAAACGATGAATACTGCTGTTCAGAGATGTGCCCCTAGTGGCCACAGTGGGGACAGACAGTCAAAGGCAGGCTGATTTAAGAGCTGGCCCTGAAGTGGACAGAAACTAAGCCAGCTCCCATCTGCTGCCATCTGAGTGTGTAAAATGGACTACCGGAACAAGGAACAGTAAATGGATACTCACTCCATACAGCGTTATAAAAAGAAGACTCAGCCGCTAAAGAACGACAAGTTACTAAGAAGTGTGTGTGTGTGTGTGTGTGTGTGTGTGTGTGTGTGTGTGTGTGTGTGTGTGTGTGTGTGTGTGTGTGTGTGTGTGTGTGTGTGTGCGGGCACGAGGTGGAAAAACTACAAGAAAAGCACACTTGGTTGAGTCACTGGTTGGGCTTTGGGTTGAGATGTTGTGCAGACATTGTTTATAGTCTGAGATATTAGAGATACGGCATCTTGTTCGACTGAAAGTCAGAAGAACACTGAAACCCATTGTGCCTCCAACTGAGCCAGGACAAACTGAAACCAGTGATTTTATTGCAAGTGAGAATATCAATGTCATATCAAAAGGAATCAACTGAGGCCTACCCTGTCTGACGTACAGAATGCAACCATGCAACACACCAAAACGTACCAAAATAATAGACGAGTTTGGTTTCATAGTTTCATTTTAGCGTTCTTAATAAAACAAATAAAGGAGGTAGCAAAATACAAAAGTGTGTTGCTGATACAAGAATGATCTATTACCTTATCAATTTGAATGACATCACATTGATAGTAGCCCCTTTAAGGAGTGGTCAAAGCATCCCTAGATCTCGGCTAAACTGTTGTAATGCCTCTAGGCCATGCAAAAGATGCTGGTTGGAAAAGTCTTTAATCTGTAGAGAGTAACCCCAGGTTCATCCATTTAATCCCAACAAGCAGCTGCACTTAACATCTGTCTCCATGAGAGGCTTATACAAAATAAAAGCAGCAATGCGGTTTGAGTCCAAAAATACACTGGAAACAGACAGAGAGAGAGAGAGAGAGCGAGAGCGAGAGAGAGAACGAGAGCTAGAGGATGCGAGCTAGAGGAAGAGAGCAAAAAGAACGGTAACTAGTCATTAGAACATTACTTTTCCTTGCAAAAAAAAGAATGTCCCTTCTGGCAAAAAGACCTGTTCTGGGAGTTTGCACACCTCTGCATATTTCTGCAGCCAGCTGTCCCCAGAAAACCCAGAGGGCCGGCTCCGTTTAAAATCAAATACATTTTGACACACCCTATAAGATGCACATCTCCGCTCTGTCAGAGCCATTCAGAGAGCTCCCACGTAGCCAGATTCGGCCTTCCGCTATCCAAACAAAAACTCTGAATCACCAGCTAGGAGAGAGGGACTGCAGGCGTGGGCAGCGCTCCCTCCCCATAACCAAAGGTCTGTGGTCCCCCCAGAAAGAGTAGAGGATACACATTTAAAAATAAACCCCACCGAGGTGCATGTTTAGTCAATGAACTACCAGTGGAGACGTGCCCCATTTATCCTGCAGCCTGCTTTCTTTACTAAATGAGGCCATCCCTTTTCTATCTTAAGGTGTCTGTTACGGGCCCCCAGAATCTGGAGGAGCATTTGCTTCCATACATGCGTGGTATGACGGTTTCGCTAGGGTACTGAAGTCCAGCCAGGTTTTTTATTATTTATATATCTTAAATGGACTACAAAGAAATTCTACCTCACGGGCATCATTACAGAATGTGTATGTAGGGATCTTCCATGAGGCATCTTTCCAGGAAGAACAATTTCCAGGGGGAAACAAAGACTACAGGGATTCTGAGACATGCTCAGTCAGGTCTTAGGTGAGGTTTTATGTGTGTGACGAAAAACAATTCAATGAGAGCTCTGCCTATTTACATCGCAAACATCCAATTGTTAGCATGAGGTAGCACTCCTCGTATCCATATTTCTCGAATATGCTGTGATGCCTACAGTTGACCCACTGTAGCTGGGGGGGTGGGGGGGGGGGGGGTGGGTAAATGGCCCCTCTGTGTTTTATTCATGCGGCTCTTAGAGAGTGCAGAGGCGGACAGGTGAGAGCTCGGCTTACCTTTCACCTGAGCCACGGGAGGCACAGCATCCAGGAGGCCCTGCTGAAGTGACCGATCTCACCTGGAGAGAGAGAGAGAGGGTGGGAGGGAGAGAGAGCGAGAGAGAGAGAGAGAGAGAGAGAGAGAGAGAGAGAGAGACAGACAGACACAGAGACAGAGAAAGTTTCACATTTACTCGCATCGAGGTGATCAGGTGATCGGACTTAATCAACGACAACAGAAAATGTGGCTCTTGGATATTCTTCTCCTTCGATACGCATTAGCCTCGTCCATCCTTGTAAATGTAAATAACATCCTTATCCAATGTCAATAAGCAATGAGAAAAAACCTCATTTACTAGTCTAACAACTAATGAATTACCATGAAGAAATAATCAAAACTCCATCAGTATAACCGATGACCTGAGCAATGGTTCTTGTGAGCCCCCCGTGGCGGCACGGATAGACACAGACTCCTGGGCGTCTGTCCCTCCCTCCCCCCCTCCCCCCTCTCTCTCTCCCTCCCCCTCTTCTCAACAACTCCTCCTGGTCACACCACCAGGGACCCGTGCCGAGGAGGGAGGGAGGGAGGGAGGGGCGTCATTCAGCGACTGTCGTCAGGCAGGGAGGGAACCCGACCGAGGAGCCGCCAGTGCCAAGCTCCCTCTGGAGCCACACAGACGGCCTGTTTACGTGGCCCTGGGCATCCGTGCACACACTCCACACCGACACGGAACCGCTGTTCAAATAGGCAGGGTGCCACGGACCCACGAGGAAGACGTGGCACCGAGGAAGACCCTAACTAACGACAGCGGGCTCTGAGACGAGCAAGTGTCGCTGTTAATAAAACCCTCAAATACCACAATTAGAATGGAGACTTTCCTTTGCAGAAGGAACCAGAATTCTATTGCGAGTGAGCAGTGTTTGCAGAGTCAATACATCTATGGTTAAGAAGGACACCTCACGCGAGACACACACACACACACACACACACACACACACACACACACACACACACACGCTAAGTAAAGAGACTATTCTTCTTGGGAGTATTGCATGGATAAGTGCAGACAGTGTCAAAAGACCAGAGTAATGAGGAGAGAGAACAAACTTTCTTCTGTCATGTGACACAGACTGAGACAGTAAAACAGGATATTAGGGTGTGGTTACACATAGGAGGGATCAGAGAGGGACTAGGGACGTCTATTGATATTTAAGATTTGCAGTAGCGCTGTACTAAGTATGCCCAATTGCATAATCTCTTGGCTCTTGGGATAATTACTGTGCAGGGTTTGAGTTGTCAATCACAGAAATGAGTTCTTCGGTAGATTTGATGTTGCGCAATGGAGCCCAAATCACACCAAGTACTCACTGGTTTGTTGCATATTAATATCACAGCCAAGCATGGAAACGGGTAGCAGAAGGGCGGGTCTGGGGAACCTTTACTAGCGTTTCCATGACGGAGCAATGCTATGTGTCAACACAACGTATCGGCCTAAATAGCTCGCCCAAACACACGAGTCGAGGTTGACGCGTTCACGTGGGAGCACAGTGATGAGGCTGGAAAGCAGCGATACAAGTCTGAGCCTTTAAAATCCCACCACAGCGGCGAGGAGAAAGGCCTGGTGCACGTCTAACCTAAATAAGAAGCAGACTGAAAGCGATTCCCTGATCTTGAGAGGTGGGGGAGGAAACGGAGAGAGGAGACAATCTGGCAGGAAATAGAATAAAAAGGTTCAAGTACAATAAGATATTGCACACAGTAAGTGAAGACAACAACAACAAAAAAACAAGTAAAACATTTTAGGCAGGTCTGATGAGGACACCGTATATGGAGCAGTAGAATGAGTCAACAGTAAGAGAAATTAGTTTAAAAATAAGGTCCAAAATGTAATAATTGGCCATAATGTAATAAAGCAGTATTGCAGCCATAAACAAGGCTGGGATCCGGGCTGACTGCAAGTCCCTCCACTTGAGAGCCCATGAGGAAATGAGGGGCTGGTCGAGGCAGATCATGCGACTCAGAGCTAACTACGTCATATTCTGGGTCACCACGTCTTCCTGTATTAGCCTAGATTTTAGCTTCACGTCCATGAAAGCTGCGGCAGGTTTGAGACTCAAGAGTTGCAAAGATAGAGCGAGAGTGGAAAAGAGGAAGATTTTGAAACTAAACAACAACAAAAAATTCTCCTCCCTCTCTTCTCGCCATTGATAAGTATTGTATTTCACACACCTGTGATCGCAAGATGGATTCCCTAAACCAATCAGGGAAGGATGCCCTGTCTCATTGCACATTGCAGCCAGTTCAACATGATGTGATTCAACAATTATTATAAATACATAGAATTTTGCTGTGGGGATTCATACTGTGCTTTACATAGAATGAATTGCCTACAAAACAAGATTTATAGAAATGTAGCTCATTCAGAATGCATAATGTTTTTTAAATCATCTCTGGTAAGATCCAACATTAAAATGTCTCCCCACAAAACATTAGTTCGTATGTCATAATTACTTTCTTGGTCTATAATGATAATGCAATTCCTGTATCTTAAGCCTCTATTTCATGTTTTATTTCATCATTCTAATGAACATTAAGTTGTCTGAATGATGATTGGACAATTAGATTTTTAGGGCACAGCCCTATTAATGTCTACTCTGTACATGATGTTGTGAATATGAGCAACGTCAACTTTGCATTTCCATTTTGTAGCAGTTAATGGCCATACGCCTCTATCTTTGATTTTACATTCGACTCCAAAAGACCACCACACTGTCCTTAAGACATTAGTGATTACCGAATTAATGTGGAAGGTGGAGGTTCGCAGCAGACTCAGCCCAAGCATAATGAGACCCAAATGACCCAAGCTACACCAAATGCACTAAAATATCTCAATAAAGACACAGGGACAGACATTTCCCTGATTACAGTTCTCCTTTGACTTCTGAAGGAACACAGCCCTTTTTTAAAGTCAAGTATCTCAGTCATCAGCCATCTACTCCACCTCCATGCGCCTCATCCCCATCCATGCTCTTTAAGAACCCTTGGCTTGATGAAATCACTTCAGCAGCTCCAAGGTTGGGTGTAGCATGTAGCGCATCGTTCAAGTTGGTTGCTAGCGGGGGTTTGTGCTATTTTCCAGATTATTCTGAATGTTCACTTTTTTCTTAAATATGATTTGTGTCAATGGATAATACATTTCCCACCATGGGGCTTGTGTAGCTGGGTCAGACAGAGAAACCAAAAATGATTATTCTGCCTGGCTGACAAAAATCAAGAAGAAATCCAAAGAGGAGACAACATCAACACAAACTGTTCCTGCCCTGGATGGTCTAAATGCTAAAATTAAAATACCTTTGTTTAATTAATGATGATCTTGTGTCGTCTTCACTATGGGACCCAGTGTTGTAATAAGATGAGCAGGAAGTTCTCCAGAGAGTGGAAACAGCCTTGTCTAATATTAATTTCATTGTACTTCCATGATATCAGCTTTTGCAATGTCTAGGAAAGGGGGAATTACACTCCTGCAAAGACACTGTTGTAGCCTACAGAGCCAGCCGCCTTATAGATTAACGGCCGGCTTCATCTTCCTTGCTACATTTCCATGTTCATTTATGATATACTAGATGTGGAGAGTGGACTTACTCTGAATCACTGATGCACAAGTGTACCTACACTGTAGGCATTTACTTAGCAGTACAATTCCCCTTCAAGTCTATTTATTATTGACAGGACTTTATTTATTTTACAAAGACAGGGGAAAAAAGACAATATTTGACAAGCCAGTGCTGTGGAAAAACAGTTCCATTCCCGAAGAGGAAAAACCAGATTCTCTCAAAGGGTTTCCAGCATCGACCAACGTGTGGACGTGTGGATGCAATCTGGGCCCATTAGCCAGCTGACACACTAAAAAGCGGGCCAAGAACAGCCATTTACATCGCAATGGATAAAAATAAATAATAATAAACGTTATTTCTATAATCAGTCCTTGGACAAAGAACGTTATAGCGTGGCTATAACAGTGCCAAGACTGTGCAAAACAGTCAGAACAGGTGGTGGTTTTACGTTTAATAATTTCCCCGAGGGAAGTAATAAAGTACCATCTTATCTGATCGTACCTTATCTTACAGCTTGGCTTAAACTATGATGGGTCCCGTGTGTCTAGTGGTGTATACCTGCCCAGGAGACGGGGGCTCCAAGCAACGTCGTCAGGCAGCAGGAGTCCTTTCTATAGAGCCATCGTTCAATAAATATTTCTACACAATAGGCAAACTAGAAAGTGCCCTGTCCTGATGTGACCTGATGCTGTAAATCAGGGGTGCCCACACTTTTTCAACTTGCGAGCTACTTTTAAAATGACCAAGCCAAAATGATCTACCGACACTAAAAATGCTAAATATATCCCAAGTATACTTCATATAAAGGGGGGTGCTCCGTTAATTCGCGGTTCTGATGGGGGGTGGGGTGCTCCGTTAATTCGCGGTTCTGATCCGGGAGGGGGGGGGGGGGGTGGATATCGCTGGATATTGGTGGGACGTTATAGAAACCCTCTGAGATGATGGATGGTAGATGGGTATTATTCTAGCATCCCCACTAAATTCATCCGATGAATGATAACATAAAAAAAAAATGTATGGCATGCGATCTACCCGGACTTCCTTTACGATCGACCGGTCGATCGCGATCAACGTATTGGGCACCCCTGCTGTAAATAATATATGTCGAAAAGATCAAAAATGTAATATTTTTTTTTAACCACCGTTACCGAGGCAGATTTTAGCACGAAGCACAAAGCCAAGTATGTTAAAAGTAGCCTGTCTCTATGAGAGTTAAGTTTAGTTGAAACAAGCATACACGCACTTTCAAATTTCTAATTGAACAGATGAAACATACCTTGTATTTTATTCAACCTGCATTTACCCAGGAAAGACCAGCAGGGCATCAAACTCATGTTTTCAACATCCTCCTGCCCAGGGGCAACACATTTACATTTAGGGAATTTGGCCGACGCTTTTATCCAAAGCGACTTACAAAGAGTACATTTGTTAAAAGAGACAGCAATATATCACTGTGGTACATAAAGATAAGAATAGAGCAGGTTTTCGGGCATTCATAGTCACAAAGGCTAATAGAACAAGTTTCATAATTGCTAGGTTGCCTGCATAAATAGCTGGGATAAGAGCAGACGTGCGATTCTGAGCACATTACCAACATCTAAGAACAGACAACATGTTACTATGTACTATAAGTACTATTACCAAGATGTACAAACACTCAAGTTAGTGCTAGGGTTCGCAGAGGGGGGAGGGTTATGCAGAGTCCAGGTGAACTCTGAACAGGTGGGTCTTGAATCACTTGCAGAAGTGGTGAGTGACTCTGCCATCCTGACATCAGCCGGGAGCTCATTCCACCACTGCGGTGCCAGAACAGAGAAGAGTTGGTACTGGGAGAAGAGGTGGACTGACTAATGTTTGGAGGTAGGTAGGGGCAGTTCCGCTGATAGCCATGAAGGGCAGTACCAGCGTTGTCAATCTAATGCGAGTGATTACCGGGAGCGAGTGGAGTTCGCGTAAGAGGGGGGTTACATGGAAGAATTTTGGTAAGTTGAACACCAGGCGCGCTGCTGCGTTCTGGATGCCTTGGACCAAGATCTGTGCTGCTTCACGTGTGAGGAAGGGCTGGATCCTGCGGATGTTGTAGAGAGCAATTCTACAAGATTGGGTCACAGAGGTGATGTTGGCATTGCAGGACAGCTGGTCATCCAGTACCACGCCAAGGTTCAACACCAGGAGGGCAACACGCAAATTCCACACTGAAAGGTGTCACCGAGAAACCTTTAAACCTGCTTATTGTGAGAAAGAGCTTCTTGTGCCACACCAAAGTAATCCTTCCCGAAAAGCGCACTGCCGTTGCAAGAGCATGTTACCACATGACCAGAGCACATTTCACAAGGCCGCAAAAGGAACAACCACAACAGATAACATGAACCAGGAAGACATTAAAGAGGTTTCTCTTAATATTACCCTGGCAGAGTAGAGTGGTCCATCCGACAACCTACAGCAAGCCAAGGAATGCTATTGAAAAGCCTGACTAGTATAAGAATACCTCTGCAAATAGAAAGTAAAGTGAAGTGACGTTTGCAGACAGTAGTCAGGTGCCAAGACCCCACCTGTCAACGCAGTGCAACCTGAGGTCTTGCTGTCAAAGGGGACATATGCCCCATACCCGTCCACACACACATACACACCATGTCACCTCACCAGTGTAATCCAACACACAAGACACCCCCCCCACCCACCCCAGAGTATTCTCTCAAGGGACACAAGCTTGACAGGACTCAACCTGGAGGCACTAAGGCAACGATGAGCCAACATCGGCAATATATTTGTGTCATATTTTAAGATGGAAAAGGCCTTTTTAGGGGTTGAAAAGGCAAAGGCCTATATCATAGCTTAATCCACGTATAACAACATATTATTTAACATATTTATAATTATGTTAATTAACCTATAATATAACTTCTTAATATACAATTTCTTCAATATTAGCACCAATACCTGGGATTCAATACCAATACCTTCAGTACTGGCTTTCATCACAAAATAGTATTTGTTAACAGTAACAAAAGTCTGCACTTTTTATAAACCAGAAGCTTTTGGCATGCAGTTACTGTATCCAACCCAACCAACGTTTCTGTGTTGCCTAGTACACCACCACCACCACCATCATCATCATCATCATCCCCTCCTCCACCACCAAAAGCGGCATTTAGGAAATGGGTGACAAGTGAAGCGCTTTGTAACTACTTAGCCTTGATTAAATTGATGTTTGTCGCGGCACCGTAATTATCAGGCAGGGCCTAATAATAGTCTAATGATACACTGCATTCATCCAACAATTTGAAACCCTACAATGCATTGTGATTTCAATGATAGCCCTGTCAAAGATACAACGGAATAGTGAAGACAGATCCACAGTTTAGCTGAGTTCAACAATTTTTCATCAAAAGGCAAAAATAAACAAAAAAATAACATGAAATGCATCTCTGTAAACGTTTAGGTCCTTATTTCACTCTAGTGAATTTACTGAATATTAGCCTACTGGGCGATCTCAAGGCCAGTTCGTAGTACATAACGTATGTACATGTAAACTGTGTATAAATAAATAGCATTAGCATCATATTCAAGTTTCAAAGGTAAAAATAAAATACAATGGGATTTCAGAGATCCCAGAATATTGCCATGAAGAAGATTATGCTGGCTTTGCCTTTTTGCACAGAACCAAAAAAGCAGGTATGATGTCAGAACGATGTGTGCTGCTTCTGCATAGCATGCTGGCGTTCCAGAATCAGAGGCGTGGCACGTCACACATGTGCTAACGTGTGACGCAGGCCTATCACATACGTGTCAGGCAGCGGCATTGCTTTCTACACAATAATGGCGGAGCTTTTGCTAGCCGCGCATAGCTCTGACATTATCATGTTAATGTACAACGGTGGATTTGTGCGGGAAATGTGCTTTTACACAGGCTTTGTTTTACTACCGCCGATGCCAGCATAACTACAGAGCGAGTATTACCCCTCATTCAGTGTTTGTAGCTTTTACACAGAAAGCGAGACATTCCTGCATCAAAAAGGCTGTGCAAAAGGTGCACTGAGAGGCGGTATCGATTGCAGAGGCTAAAGTGTAAAGGTTCCCCGTAAAGGTTATTCTGGCAGAATAATACCCATCTACCATCCAGCATCTCAGAGGGTTTCTATAAATACACAGTGGCTAAGGCCACCTGGCCCAGGGACCCTCCACAGGGGTCAGAGGTTAGCTTGTCTGAGAGAAAAGGGCAGACAGACATTTCGAAAAAATAAGCTTGATGTAGTGTAACAAATGTACTACGCCCAAACAAATATACTTATTGTAAGTCACTTTTTGGACATAAGCATCTGCCAAGTAAATGTAAGGTAAATTGGCTGGTGTAGGTATCCATTTGGAATCTCCTTGCCTGGAGACTCAGATACTTAAAAAATAGGGTTAACTTTATGAAAGTACTTCAAGGTGCCGCATCAGCCAATTAGCTACAATGCCATAATTGTGCAGCCTATATGCAAGATCATACAATATCAATACAATATAGGCCTAATGGCCACTGTTCATGCCAAGTAGAAGAAACAAAGCATGAAATAGGATACACTAAATATGGCGGATGCCTGGGTTACCAATTATAGCATATTAATAATAATGATAATAACAAGACGAGCAAGTATTAATGTCGGCATGTACCTGATTCGCATAAAATAACAGAATACATACATTATGTGGCTATGATGAGCAAGCAGACTCAGGCACTCATTACCATTTACCAGTCTAAAGAACTGGGTCACATTTCATTCACTCACCTTTAAAGCCAAGAAAGGTTCAGGGAAAAACATTAGCATTATATTAATAACATTGGTAAGTCAGTGCTAAGCCAGTGTATAAGGAGTGTGTTGTCTGAGGTCAGAAAGAGATAGAGAGATAGAGAATGCTTCCACCCACTAGCCTGAAGGGCTCAAGAGCATAGCCACAGCGCTGAGCCTTATCACAAAGCCATGGAGGGACACTCCCTTAATGAAGTCCAGTCTGTAGTACTGCCACGCTACAACAATACTGTCATTTCAGGAAACGCAACCAGTCATATAGTAGTAGTAGTAGTAATAAAAGATGACTGAGATTAAATGAGTGAGATTGGGAAAGGGTATGATACACATGGGCACTACTGTTTACGGAGGACATTTCCCTTTTACACTCTTATAGATGAGATTTTGTGCCAAGCCACTGCTTCCGTTTTATTGGGCCACCTCGTGATATGCATGGGCTCATTAGAAAGACCTTTGACCGCGCAGATGACGAGCTTCACAACAGCCAGAATTCCCAGATGTAATTGACATGAGTAGCAATGTGACCTCGATCACAAATCACGTTGTGTTCTCCGAAAGAAATAATTGGACATGTCTGTCTTTAACCAGTTGGAAGACACCTGTTGGTCACCTTGCTGCTGAGAAAAATAAACTTTTCCCACCTATTCCTTCCATGAAAAGCCACAAGTCTACGAGATGGGCTTAAGGGCAGATGCTATTAAATGTGCAAGGCAGCTTGTATTGGATTAGAGTGTCACAGCATGCACTGGGTCAGCAATACTAAACCGTCTCATAACAATGAGACTTAAAACATGAGTCAAATATAGAAAGCAATATCAGGGAAAATTACAACAAGTCATGGGAAACATGGTACATAGGTCTAGCACAGAAATAAACCTCATTTGTAATACTTTCCATACAACATACAAAGACAAAGGCAATTTGATCATACGTCATTGTAACCCTTTGACTACACTCTGACTCGGATTACGTTATCAGGTTCTTCACGTGTTCGCAAATATGACGCCACAGCATCACACATGACTTCAGAAGTGTGTCAACAGAAGTGTGTCAAAGCAGACACAAGTACATTTCGACTCATGAATCGTCTCGTCAAGGTATGCCACGACGTGTTGAGATTGTCCAGCCTAAGTAAATCAACGATTACAACCGTAGGGGAAAAACACATTATTATTATTATTTGTCTTCCACCGTAGCGAAGTCGTGTAGGTTGAAGGAGCACCGTGGCTGGTGATCACGCCAGAAGGGGGGGTTACACCCATGATTAAGTATACAGCTGTTGCACATACGAGTTGGCCTACACTGCGCACGTCACAGATGTGGACTATTTCTTACAATCCCAATCCCAATGGTGTTACTAATGGTCGATCGGGGGTTGGTACACATTTATTACGCGGCAGTGGTCTTTATGACATGTCTATAAACCATCCGAGCTTCCCAAGGTCGCTAAACGCCAATGTATTGTATCCATATTTACGCCGTTTTCTGACCCGTGCAACCTTTATGTTGGAGGGGGGAAAATAAATCGTCGCTATGCTAACAAGTGACAGGGAAACACGAAGCACCACCGCGTGGGGCATCCGCTCCGCTAACTTGCTAACCTCGCTCCCAGTTCGCCTCTCATCTGGGGACGCGACGCCTGGAACGGGATGCTCCAGATCAGCGTTATTGGCGAGAGAGGGGGCGGGACTTTCAGTGATATTATGGGTTCAGCGCGACGACAGGCGAGAGAGATAGAGAGAGAGGGGGCGGGACTTTCGATTGAGGTTGATCCGATTCCGTTACGATGTTTCGAATAATTGCTTCGTCAAATATTTCGTTAAAACGCAGTGCTCCTTGTCGTCGCTGGGTTGGTTTTTTTTTTAGGGTTAACTGGCGTACACAGCTCATAGGAAGTAAGAAACCGGAAGTCGCGGTATTGGATCGGGATAACGCTGCAACCCAGGACCCTCGCTCAGCCTACTCACTCGCTATCGTGGAAGACTTTAGCTTGTAGGGTACCAGCGACCCCAGCGACCACACAAGAGAGCAAGGCTGATCGATAATAATGTCCATCACCCCCCCCCCCATCATCATCATCATCCCCTCCTCCACCACCAAAAGCGGCATTTAGGAAATGGGTGACAAGTGAAGCGCTTTGTAACTACTTAGCCTTGATTAAATTGATGTTTGTCGCGGCACCGTAATTATCAGGCAGGGCCTAATAATAGTCTAATGATACACTGCATTCATCCAACAATTTGAAACCCTACAATGCATTGTGATTTCAATGATAGCCCTGTCAAAGATACAACGGAATAGTGAAGACAGATCCACAGTTTAGCTGAGTTCAACAATTTTCATCAAAAGGCAAAATAACAAAAAAAAACAACATGAAATGCATCTCTGTAAACGTTTAGGTCCTTATTTCACTCTAGTGAATTTACTGAATATTAGCCTACTGGGCGATCTCAAGGCCAGTTCGTAGTACATAACGTATGTACATGTAAACTGTGTATAAATAAATAGCATTAGCATCATATTCAAGTTTCAAAGGTAAAAATAAAATACAATGGGATTTCAGAGATCCCAGAATATTGCCATGAAGAAGATTATGCTGGCTTTGCCTTTTTGCACAGAACCAAAAAAAGCAGGTATGATGTCAGAACGATGTGTGCTGCTTCTGCATAGCATGCTGGCGTTCCAGAATCAGAGGCGTGGCACGTCACACATGTGCTAACGTGTGACGCAGGCCTATCACATACGTGTCAGGCAGCGGCATTGCTTTCTACACAATAATGGCGGAGCTTTTGCTAGCCGCGCATAGCTCTGACATTATCATGTTAATGTACAACGGTGGATTTGTGCAGGAAATGTGCTTTTACACAGTGTTTGTTTTACTACCGCCGATGCCAGCACAACTACGGAGCGAGAATTACCCCTCATTCAGTGTTTATAGCTTTTACACAGAAAGCGAGACATTCCTGCATCAAAAAGGCTGTGCAAAAGGTGCACTGAGAGGCGGTATCGATTGCAGAGGCTAAAGTGTAAAAGGTTCCCCGTAAAGGTTATTCTGGCAGAATAATACCCATCTACCATCCAGCATCTCAAAGGGTTTCTATAAATACACAGTGGCTAAGGCCACCTGGCCCAGGGACCCTCCACAGGGGTCAGAGGTTAGCTTGTCTGAGAGAAAAAGGCAGACAGACATTTCGAAAAAATAAGCTTGATGTAGTGTAACAAATGTACTACGCCCAAACAAATATACTTATTGTAAGTCACTTTTTGGACATAAGCATCTGCCAAGTAAATGTAACATCCATTGGCTGGTGTAGGTATCCATTTGGAATCTCCTTGCCTGGAGACTCAGATACTTAAAATAGGGTTAACTTTAACTATGCAAGATCATACAATATCAATACAATATAGGCCTAATGGCCACTGTTCATGCCAAGTAGAAGAAACAAAGCATGAAATAGGATACACTAAATATGGTGGATGCCTGGGTTACCAATTATAGCATATTAATAATAATGATAATAACAAGACGAGCAAGTATTAATGTCGGCATGTACCTGATTCGCATAAAATAACAGAATACATACATTATGTGGCTATGATGAGCAAGCAGACTCAGGCACTCATTACCATTTACCAGTCTAAAGAACTGGGTCACATTTCATTCACTCACCTTTAAAGCCAAGAAAGGTTCAGGGAAAAACATTAGCATTATATTAATAACATTGGTAAGTCAGTGCTAAGCCAGTGTATAAGGAGTGTGTTGTCTGAGGTCAGAAAGAGATAGAGAGGTAGAGAATGCTTCCCACCCACTAGCCTGAAGGGCTCAAGAGCATAGCCACAGCGCTGAGCCTTATCACAAAGCCATGGAGGGACACTCCCTTAATGAAGTCCAGTCTGTAGTACTGCCACGCTACAACAATACTGTCATTTCAGGAAACGCAACCAGTCATATAGTAGTAGTAGTAGTAATAAAAGATGACTGAGATTAAATGAGTGAGATTGGGAAAGGGTATGATACACATGGGCACTACTGTTTACGGAGGACATTTCCTTTTACACTCTTATAGATGAGATTTTGTGCCAAGCACTGCTTCCGTTTTATTGGGCCACCTCGTGATATGCATGGGCTCATTAGAAAGACCTTTGACCGCGCAGATGACGAGCTTCACAACAGCCAGAATTCCCAGATGTAATTGACATGAGTAGCAATGTGACCTCGATCACAAATCACGTTGTGTTCTCCGAAAGAAATAATTGGACATGTCTGTCTTTAACCAGTTGGAAGACACCTGTTGGTCACTTGCTGCTGAGAAAAATAAACTTTTCCCACCTATTCCTTCCATGAAAAGCCACAAGTCTACGAGATGGGCTTAAGGGCAGATGCTATTAAATGTGCAAGGCAGCTTGTATTGGATTAGAGTGTCACAGCATGCACTGGGTCAGCAATACTAAACCGTCTCATAACAATGAGACTTAAAACATGAGTCAAATATAGAAAGCAATATCAGGGAAAATTACAACAAGTCATGGGAAACATGGTACATAGGTCTAGCACAGAAATAAACCTCATTTGTAATACTTTCCATACAACATACAAAGACAAAGGCAATTTGATCATACGTCATTGTAACCCTTTGACTACACTCTGACTCGGATTACGTTATCAGGTTCTTCACGTGTTCGCAAATATGACGCCACAGCATCACACATGACTTCAGAAGTGTGTCAACAGAAGTGTGTCAAAGCAGACACAAGTACATTTCGACTCATGAATCGTCTCGTCAAGGTATGCCACGACGTGTTGAGATTGTCCAGCCTAAGTAAATCAACGATTACAACCGTAGGGGAAAAACACATTATTATTATTATTTGTCTTCCACCGTAGCGAAGTCGTGTAGGTTGAAGGAGCACCGTGGCTGGTGATCACGCCAGAAGGGGGGGTTACACCCATGATTAAGTATACAGCTGTTGCACATACGAGTTGGCCTACACTGCGCACGTCACAGATGTGGACTATTTCTTACAATCCCAATCCCAATGGTGTTACTAATGGTCGATCGGGGGTTGGTACACATTTATTACGCGGCAGTGGTCTTTATGACATGTCTATAAACCATCCGAGCTTCCCAAGGTCGCTAAACGCCAATGTATTGTATCCATATTTACGCCGTTTTCTGACCCGTGCAACCTTTATGTTGGAGGGGGGAAAATAAATCGTCGCTATGCTAACAAGTGACAGGGAAACACGAAGCACCACCGCGTGGGGCATCCGCTCCGCTAACTTGCTAACCTCGCTCCCAGTTCGCCTCTCATCTGGGGACGCGACGCCTGGAACGGGATGCTCCAGATCAGCGTTATTGGCGAGAGAGGGGGCGGGACTTTCAGTGATATTATGGGTTCAGCGCGACGACAGGCGAGAGAGATAGAGAGAGAGGGGGCGGGACTTTCGATTGAGGTTGATCCGATTCCGTTACGATGTTTCGAATAATTGCTTCGTCAAATATTTCGTTAAAACGCAGTGCTCCTTGTCGTCGCTGGGTTGGTTTTTTTTTTTAGGGTTAACTGGCGTACACAGCTCATAGGAAGTAAGAAACCGGAAGTCGCGGTATTGGATCGGGATAACGCTGCAACCCAGGACCCTCGCTCAGCCTACTCACTCGCTATCGTGGAAGACTTTAGCTTGTAGGGTACCAGCGACCCCAGCGACCACACAAGAGAGCAAGGCTGATCGATAATAATGTCCATCACCCCCCCCCCCCCCGAGCTCACGACACGAACGCCTGTGTGTTCTTCATTAGTCGAATTCAGTCAGCGCAGGGCTGAATCTTACGAATGAACAAATGGCATAATGCTATTTATACGTGGCTAACCAGCGTTAGCTAGCGCGTAGTTACAGGCACAAAAGCAACTAACGGTAACGTTTACTAACAAAGAGAAAAAAGAGCCATTCTGTGTTCCGCGTGTTGCCGACGTGTCGTCACATCAATAGCTTGAAGCAAACTTACTTTTTTGCCGTTATCGGTCGCGCCCATGCGGCTGTTTCAAGACCTATTTATTGTTGTCCCCGCCCGCTACTCTGTACCGCCGCTTCTTCCTCGGGCTCCGTGGACAGCTCGACTGGCGGAGCACCAGTCGGGGACTACTGGCGTCGTCTGCACGGGGAGGATTCCGCGGGGTTTCAGCGCCTCCGGTGGTCACAGTCTGTCACTACTGTTTTCTGTTCGCTTTTACGACATCACCATCTAACTATCTATCTATCTATCTATCTATCTATCTATCTATCTATCCACTTAGATCAGAGAATCGTCCTGAACGTAGCTTGCGAGACATACGATATTGTTCTTTTAGTTTCAACCGACTATTCAACCGCCATGTCACAAGCGTTTCTCTGTACACTGTGGCCCTGTGTTGTGATTCTCTGACAGTCGAATAAAATAGTGAAACGTGGTTTACTGCAGTGTGCAATTCAGACTTAACAGAAAGGACCTGCATGCCAATATCCACAACACACAAAGTAATCAATTATGTGATATGAACATTCAGTATTGCATGACGATTTGATTTGCAGCCCTCTGTTTTATCTGTGCAGCAGTAACATCTAGTGCGTTTTTGCGTCCAACTAGTAGGCCTGTTGTGCATTATATGCTGCTGCTATTCTATTAATGCAATGGCATAGGCTTTCAGGCCAAATTCATAATTCCTACAAAACATATTTGAAATAGTTGAAGTGCCATAGGCCTCTCGGTTCCTGGCAAATAGGTCTTTGAAAACCGCAGCCTGTCATTGTCTCTACCAGTAGGCCCAAGATTCAGATACCATTCCTATTATTTATTTATTCTTTGAGGGTGCACTTATCTGTCCCTAACAGTCATAGACATGTTGAATAATGCAGAGGTGTTCCACATTGCTCCTGCAGAAAGCCATCTATTCCTGACACCCATGTTGCATTCCTGCCTCTAACCCCCCATTTCTGTGAGGGGAATTAACACTTTTTACATAATTACTTTGTCACCCAGGTCTTGGATTGATTTTATAACACGAGCGGGCATTTAATGTCAGTTATGCATTTGTTTTTACATCACATTGATTTGCATGCTGCTTTGAAGTGGATTCACTAAATGACACATTTATTGTCTTAGTGGGGCTATATCCATTTCTTCTCCAATGTATGTAGAATACATTTATAAAAAAGAGGGGGTGAAAAGAATAACAAATGTATGTAGAGTGCAAAATTGCATATTTAAACAATTCCCAGTATCAGACTGAAATTATAGCTTTATTAGGGTTTCCATTGTACAAAAACATAATGTTGTAACATAACATAACAGTAGATTGAAAATATCAATATCTCAACTTTTCTTTTCCATTACTAAATAACAGATCTTTAAAAACATAACTGGCACATTATCAAACATCATACAACAAAACACAAATAGGCTTCAAAACAAGACCTACGTCTAGAACATCAGCAATTCTTTAATCTAAACAGCCTTGGAAAACTGTTCTTTCGGAGTTGGAAACAGGGGTTTCGGTTCCTCCTGGGAGTTACAGGACTACAGTAGATAAGATACGCAGCAGGAAGTGACATAACCTTGTTATTCTCTTACGAATGTGCATCCAGTGCAGAGTTAAAGGGGACTAACAGACTGCAGAATGGACCCCTCTGTCCCCCATACAGTAAGCCTGACATAGACTGCATATCTTGCTCATGCATTGCTTCAGTACCTGAGTTGTTTAGACTGACAAGGTTGGTGTGAAAATATTGTTTGCCTACATTCCCAATAAATCCTCCCTACCTCCTGTTTTTCCATCGAGATAGACACTTACTTTTGGTGTTCATTCCAACCTAGTCCTTTAAGATGTACATAGATTAGAGAGAAGAATATCTTCAGAAATGTTTTTAAAGTTTTAAAATATATTCTTTCAACACTTTCATGACTTGCATTCATTACAAAATATCGTCATGTCTTATATAAAAACAAGTTGTACAGCAGCAAAAATGTATCCAGTGCATGCTCAGCAAATTACAATAAAATATAAAAATACCTAATAATTTTCAGGAGGATATTAATTTTTCTTTTACAGTAAAATGATCAAAGTGTGCCACCTACTGGTTGTAGTAGGTTAGAAAGTGCAAAAGACGAGATGTGACTTTCTATGGCAAGCAGGAGTTGATGGTGATTGTCATTGTGAAATAAAATTCACATTCAAGGTCTAAGTCAAAGCTTTAAAACATCAATATAAAACTAACAAACTGATACATCTGCCAAAAAATATTACTTAACTAAAAATACAGATGAAAAAAATATAAAAAGCATAGAATATTTCTCGAGAATAAAAAGATCACCATATCATCATCATCATCATTACCATGTAGTTTCTTTATCGACACCAGAAAAATTGGCCTGAGGAATTACACCATGAAAAGGCTGCATATAAAAATAAATTAAAATGTCTATCTTTGAGCAGTGCAGGAGATTGAGAATTGTTGCCTGGGTCTATGCGTTTCGGTATTTTTTGGGTTCTATATTTTCGTAAATACTCATTGCACCAGTGTTCTGGTAGATCAGGTCCACATTTGTTCCCGTTCTGGATTTGATGATGTCCATCGCACACTGGTTCAAGAACACATACTGGTCCTGTGGCACAAAGGGACACTGAATCAGCATCAATCATACCGTTTGTGTTTATGAGGACACACTGAGTGTCTTGGTGACCTACCTCTGTTTGTACCATAAGCGTTCTGTGCATGCGTAGGTCGTGGATGATGCCGTACACGTCCACGACACTCTCCCTCTCGATCTGGAAGATCAGCCTGTCGATGGCTATGAGAGTACCCGTACGACCCACCCCGGCACTGGATCACAACAACACACAGAAAGCTATCAGAGACGGATCAGACAGCATTCATAGTCCCCCGCTTTGCCACTGACACTGAGCTTTTGAGGTGCGCGTCAGGCAAGAAATTGGACATGACGGTACCTGCAGTGCACCACGGTGGGGGAGTGTGCAGAGTACTGGTCCATGTGCTCTCGGACCAGGTGTCGGAAGTTGATGAGCAGCTCGGTGCTCTCTGGAACGCCGTGGTCCGGCCAGGCTGTGAAGTGGAAGTGGCGCATGGAGCGAGTCTCGGCAGTTTTAACCTGTCGGGGTAACACACACACGCACGCACGCACGCACGCACGCACGCACGCACGCAGCACAGATTAGGTTCGTGCTGTGTCTGAATTCCCGAAAACGATTTGTGTGTGTATCGTTACCACGTATACTGGTACAGTGAATTAATGAATCAATGAATGATGATTTGCAGTGATGTGGGCTGCATCTTACATTCTTTATGTAAAAGTCCCTGAGAGTCCAGTCTTCAAGGACTATTTCAGATGTCATTGTCACAGTGATGTTCCCAAAGTGCTTGGAGTCTTCGGGCCAGTACTTCTCACACTTCACCTATGAGAAGAATCAACAGAGTTTTATGTGTGTGTGCGTGTGTGTTGATTGTGTGTGTTATTGTTCATAAGTGTACGTGGTACTGACCCGTCCCTGCTCGTTGCAGCGTGTCAGCATGACCATCGTCTGCACATTCTTCTCCCAGACCATCCTCCAGAACTCGTTGACCGTGGCGGGCAGCGGGCCCTGGGCCGCTATAAACTCCTTCTTGGAGTTGAAACCCTGTTCATTGGGGGTTTTTTTTACAATACACATTGTTATTGTAATATAAATACACATTGTTTCAAACTCTGTTAAAGAGACATTGAAAGCGTAACCAAATAGTCAAACCACAGAAAAAGCAGAAAACACATTAAACATTAAAACATTTATTACTGTTGGTGACAGTAACCAACACCACTAGAAACTGCAATCCACAATAACCAGTGTTTCCACCACACTGGTGGTGGTGGTGGACTTACTGGGGGCCTAATGTGTTCAGCAGCAGACTGGCAACATAAAGTGTGTCCATGTGATGACGTGGAGAGCATTACAAGCGCAGGCGTACGTACAGGCATGGAGGTGGTTAGGAGGAGAGTGATGAGTACGCACCGGGATGTAGTTAGCATTGATGTAGTCGTCAAACGGACTCCCGTGTATCGAGAGTTTCACCCTAGAAGTGTCGTCTATGAGGAATGAATGTTTTGATCAACATGTGAATAAGAAATAGATCTAAACTCTAAAGGTCATTTTTTTCATATTGTTATATCGGTAAATGTATATGCAGTAAATAGTAATGCAGAATAAATATAAATATATCAATATATTCAGACAATTTGTACAGTTCCAACAGTTCATATGTATATAACATATTGCTTATTAAATGCTTATTTGATATATATATCAAAACAAATATAATTTTGAGTCACGTTTATGTCAGAGTAAATAAACAAAACATGATGAGGTATTATTAGATGTGATGTGGTGATGACAGTTGGACATGATGTAATGTTACTGTTGGCATGCAAGGCTGGTGTTAGTTTAGTGTTGGCAGCAGAGCCAATAGCAGAGCGTCGGCTTCATCTTACAGGGAAGTACATTGTTGTAGCGGTTCTTGGGCTTGTTTTCCAGTACCAAAGCACTCGTCTTCGGCTGGGCAGTGCCGACCGGCTTCAGGTCCTTTTAGTCAGACAGAAACATACACACATGTACGTTGTATACTAATACACACATTTTCTATTTTTGTTTGTTTAGCAGCGTAAATGACTGCAAGCCATCCAACTGCACCAGATTCTGTGTGCTTCATACACCCAGCTTTCCTAACTTTGACAACATTCAGCCACTAGATGTGGCACTCCCCCTCGATATACGTGACGCTAATGGCTCACAAGCCTTGTTAGAAGTGGGGACCAAATGTTAGACATCTTACAGAAATAAACTAAAAGATTCATTATGGTTTCAGTCATTTTGTTTTCAATGATACAAGATGATAATTTTTGGGGGGATAAATGCCATACACTTATGTGGTTGCATTATTGTTATTTTTTTTATTTGTCTCCATAAAAGCTGTCCATTAAATATTGAAGTGTTTGTAGGTGTTTCAAATGCACATTGCGTTGCTATGACTGCAGTGGCCATCGAGAGCAACCGGCGTCTGTGGTTAACATGCTTCAGACATTCAGTACAGTCACAATAAGGACGCGTTCAACAACAACAACAACAACAACAACAAATCACTTACAAAAAAGATGTATTGAAAGCCAGGTGGCTTACCTCAAACTCCTCAGCGAAGCCACAGTTTGAGTCTGCCTTCTGCTTTTTGTAATACGCCTCATAGTTGCCCATGTGCACAGACATGTTCCTGTTTACAACCAGAGATCACACCACAGCGTTCATTGCACTGCTGCTGCTCTCGTGCTTGGAGTCCATATGCAGACGAGTTCACTCATTGAAATGCAAATGGTTCCCGGTGATTGTGTTTTGAATTGTATGTAATAAGAATGATTGTACTCACACTTTATTCCTACAGTTGGGGAACAAAGAAGGGGCGAGGGTGAAATGAATATAATTTCACCATATCTATTTAAATAGATGTGATGATTTGATTAAAGAAAGAGAAAGGTGAAAGACCTCACCGAAGGGAATGAATCTGGATGTCCGACCGCTCCTTCTTATTCATACTATTGAAAGAGCAGAGCAGTCACAGATTAGTCCTAGAGTTAAGTCTCGACTGTCGTTAATAGAGTGGATTATCTATGGGAATAGTGAGCCTACTTCTTCCAATAGATGATGAAGCCGATGGTTATGACGAAGAGGACGCAGAAGATTCCCAGTGAAGCCCCGACAGCCATGCCAATGACAACTGTGGAGTGAAGGGGATTGCGAGGAGTGGGGGGAGAGAAGTCACAAGGTTTCACTACAGGCCTCTGCCAGGACATGTGACAGTAGATAAGGCTATGGGGGTCAGACTGAGCCTAACCTGGGTCCTGATCCAGGTGGATCACCTCACAGAGAAGGCGGTTATTGTGACAAGTGACGTTTTGTAATCCACCAGTTTGTCGAGCGTCAGGTTCAGCTGGGTAAATGACACGATGGCATACCTGCAAATAAAACCAAAAACACATTTAAAACTTTTTCATCAGGCTCTCAGTACAAGGTGAATATAAAAAAGGTTAATTCATCTTTATTCTTGATATATATTTATAGCGTATAAGTATAACATATTCATGTAGGACACTAATATTTTCTCCTTAAAACCAGAGATGTGTCCCTGTCCATACCAATATGGTTTATTGGCTTCCAGTGCACCATTGCTATATCCTTGCCAACTTCCACCGTTCCCAATTTTAACGATCAGATTGACGGCTTCTTCTAAAGATCTTGAGTCGACTCCACTCCCAAGCTTTTCTACCACCGTCGCCAGGTAGGTTGTTGTCGAGCCTGTGGTCCAATCATGATATGTTTTGCTCAAGTACTGTTTGAGATTAGATGAATCACCTACACAAGAGCAGACATAGAAAAGACACCTTATAGACCATTGCTTCCCCAACATTTTCTTTTTCTTTCAGGAAAAATAAAGTGGGGCAAGTTGGTCCACAATACCAGTGGACCAAGTCAGGACTAGAACAACTTGACAGCTTTGACAGCATTGTCGTTACCACTGAACTACCCAGGCCAATCTATTATGACCAACAATTCGAACATCATTCAGAAAAATGTCTGATGTCAAAGTGCAGTACTGAAGCCTGAGCAGACCTTATACGGTTAAAGAGGAAAAGTCAAAAACCCACCGTTGGTGTTGCTAGACACGATCACCCCATAATGGCTTATTGGGCCGTTCCTGGAGTCAAGCAGGCTGGAGTTAATGTTCAAGGTGAACATGTCATGCATCGTATCAGTCACTGTCACAACGGACTCATAGTTGCTTGGGATGAAAGGGTCTTAACGAGAAAATATAACAAAACATACTATTGATTAACATGTATAAAAAAAAAGAAGAGAAAAACATTTATCATTGAAATCAATTCATTGATTAAAGGGGCCCTATTATACTGTACCACCAGGTGTCGGCGTGATTAACCATTAAAAGTAAAAAACGTTTACCAGTTGGTACAGTCCATTGGGTAGTCTGATCTAGTCAGCATACATCTAGGTGAACACTCCTACTTGTGATGTAATTTCATCAGAATGACAATTTTGGACACATGACAATTTTGAAATGGCTTGTGATGGTTAACCACGCTCACACCTGGTGGTATAATAGGGACCCTTTAAAGGTGCAGCTTTAAGTGTTAAAGCTGTAGGTAAGATGTGAGAGCTGTAATTTGAGTGCCTTTGTCAGAAATGCCACAGCATCCGTTGTTGGATATTTGTGAGTGAAATGCTCTGTACAAATATTTGTGTGGCCGTGGGTCAGGAGGTAGAGCGGTTGTTTGCAACCGGAGGATTGCTGGTCCTAACGCCAACTGCTCCCAACGAGCTGGCTGGGGCCTTGCCGTAGGTGTATGTTGTGTGAATAAATGGGTGAATGTGAGGCAATGATTGTAAAGCGTTTTGAGTGGCCACATGTCTGAAAGGCTGAAAGCCTATTATTTGTCTCTGGTTGACTGTGCACCTGTCTGTGTTCTCTCTCACTCTCACTCAATTGTACACATGTTATTGCTGAATACAAATAAATATAAGCGGAGGATGTCCTACTAGTGATGCCAGTGGTGCAGACGAGGGAGCGGGGCTTGCTGGGGCTTCCACAGCTCTGCGTCTGTATGGTCAGTAGGTATGCTCGATGGTACTGCAGGCCGGGCACCGTGTGGTTACAGTTAGGGCTGCAGGTTCCACCGACCGGTTGGGATATGCTATTGATGGGGCCGTCGCTGGATTGATTCTGGCGATGGCCTAGCGTGAAGCCAGAATGCATGCCTTTGGGTCGGGTCCAAGACAAGGTGATCTCGGCATTGGCTCCATTGGGACTGTCACACGTAAGGTTTGGCACAGGGCTGGCTTCTGCAACACCAAAACAGACACGTTAAGATGAACGAGTGCTTGGTCGTTTTCTGTTGATCCTAGACAGGAAAGTTCTGCACAACACAAGCAAAAAACTGGGAGTGGGAGTGTGTGTGTTGTGGCTGGCTTAATTGGCCTCACCTGGCCCAGTTAGCCTGGGGGGGGGGTGGGACCACAGGTTAAGTCAGCCACCAGCACACACATTCAGGGAGCGCTAACATGCTAGCTTTATTCCACCTGCTCTGTCTGTCATTTTGCACAAGTTAACAATGTACCGGATTCTTCACCACCACCCTGCCTGTGTCCTTGGAGAAACCCCAAGAGAAGCCTCATTTAGCATACTTGGCTTATTGTTACGGCTCGCCCGTCCTCGCCCCAACGTCCGCCCCTCTCCCCTCCCGCTACGCGCCCTTCGCGCTCCTCTGCGCGCCGCAACGGCGGAGCGGCGATGACGCTGCCACAAGCACGACTCTGCTCACCTGCTCGTCATCCCCAATCACCGCACCTGTCCCTTGTCGGCAATCACCGTCAACCCTGCAAGAACCTGGCCTGCACTCCACTCAGCGCCAGATCTTACCATAAACTACCGGTGGTAACGTATTGCCTTTAGCCTACTGTCGCCCTAGCGTTTGTAGTGTTTTTTCTCTCGCAAACTAAGCTTCACGCAGTTGTTGTGCCAACCCTGTTTGTCTTTGCCTTACCCGTGATCTTTATCACTCACCCTCCTTCTCCTTCTCATCCCTCCAGCATCCCGGACCCCCCCCCCTGCTGAGTTGAGCCAACCCGCAGAGCCCTCACCCTGTCTCCATTACTTTGTGGCATCCTTTTGTGGCAACCCCCTTGTGTTACTTCATTAAACCGCCCTCTGGGCTTGAACCCCAACTTACGCCTCCTCCATTGCTGTGCGCCTGGGTCTTACCTCCACACTCCCCAACACTTATTATCTACTTACCCGCTATTGAATACATGCAGAAAGTAAAATATTCATTAGTTGCATGAAACCCTCATTTTTTTTGTGTGAATAAGGCAAATATGCTAAATGGGTGAAATATTGGTTTAAGTAAACCACATTTAACTCTGACATTAGCTGCATATTATATAAATTAGTTTGAGCAGTTGCTGAACTGCTGAAAACAGGTTATTTTGGAACTTTGATGCTATTATTATTATTATTATTATTATTACATTTATTATTGAGCATCTCATTAAAATGTTCGACTCTTTAAGGGACATACTTGTGCAGATGCTGAGGTCCACGGCGTCCGATGGTGTGTCATCGAGGGTTGCTGTGATCACAGTGAATTGGTAGCGGCTGCCGGGAGACAGTGAGCTCACATCAAGCGTCTCCTGAGTAGTTTCAGTGTTGTTTATTTGTCCGTCTGACCCGCCCCACTTCACAAGGTAGCGATAGCTCAGCTTGTAGCCGCCAGGCCTGGCCCACGTCAGCGAGATCGCCTCTTCGTCTGTGGTGTTGTCGAGCGATGTGACTCTCTCTGGTCCTAATAATCGATTAAGAACAAAAATAGCCATATAACCAGACAGTTTGTTCTTATTTTTGTTATTATTTCATTGTGTGCATACATTGAAATCCTTACTTGTCGTGGCGGAGGTCCAAACGTTGTTGCTCCTAAGTTCTAAGAGCCCCACTGTGGCTACCGAAATGTTGTAGGGTGTTCCGGAGTGCAAGTATGAGAATGTATGATTGGTGCCAGTGGTGAAATTAGATTGAGTGTGCTCGGATTGGATGTAAGTCACCACGTATTTAAACAGAGCGCCAGTCATCAGATCGGCGTCCTGCCATTGAATCCCAAGGGAGCTGGTGGTCTTTCTCAGGATTGTAATCGGCCCAGGTGGGGTTGGAACTGGCAGAAAAAGATAATTGTATCCAAGTTTATCTAAACTAATCATTACATGAAATGAATGAATACATAAATAACACAATACATGCCTGTGACAAACCACGGCATCATAACACTTACAAGTGGCGTTGGTGATCCGACCGGAGCTGGCGTTGAAGGGCCCACTGATGGTGATCAACCTCGCCGCATACTCTCGTCCAGGTAAGAGGCTGTCAAACCGGTGGGTGTGCACCGTGGGGTCCAGCGTCACAGGACCAAACGTCTTGTAATCGCTGCTCAGATAGACCTGATACTGCTCCACGTCACCCGTGGGAGCCGCCCAGGACACCGCGATGGTGTTGCTGGAGCCTTCGTTGGACACGGTGGGTTGGACCTGCTGCGGTTCTGTTGGCAACGGAGTGAGCACAGAGAGAGATCACAAGGATATTTGGAGGAAATGTGAATGTGAATTGAAAATAAAATTGGATGAAGTAGGATGTAGGTTGAGGAGCCATCAAAGAGAACATCAGAGATGCAGTCCCATATCTGGTGGCACACAGGCAGGTTAATGCAATCACCACGGGTCATAAACGAGCCTCCCCGGCTAACTCTTGACACATCGCAGTCTCAGTTTTGATGTGGTGTGTGTTTTATGCTCGCGAAAGACCCTAATTGGTGTGAACGGAGAGAGGGATGCCACCTACGGGTGTACTGATTGGTGCAGCGGGCTTCGCCCTCGATGCCGGCCTCAGAGCTGGTCAGAACGCACAACTTGCACTCCGCTCCGGGCCGAAGCTCTGCAATCGTGGCATTTTCATTTTCCACCGTCACATTACGGGAGGCGCAGCCACTGGCTTCGATCCTGTATTTGTAGGAGACCCGATACTGCTGTGGTTTCTTCCAACTCAGGAAAATAGCAGTTGTGTTCAGGGTTACAGCTTTTATCTCACTGACCGCATGGGGCTCTGCAGACAGAATAGAACAAGCACAGAATGTTTGAAGACACGCAACAAATGAATCACATTTTTATTCTATTTGAATTGTGACAGTATCAGTGGAAATGTACAAATGTCATTACAATCGCAAATGACACAATGATAGCGCTAGCTTCATTATGAACTATACATCACTGCTTGAGTTGCGGAGAAACTTACGTGTAAAACAGGGTATTGTTGCAGGGGAAATAGTCTTGGTGTCGTCCCCTGTTTGTGTGGTAACAGTGCAGGTGTAGTTGCCCCCAGACAGCAGACCTGAGACATTGTGTGTAATAGTCTTGGTGCAGTTCCCTGTTTGTGTGGTAACAGTGCAGGTGTAGTTGCCCCCAGACAGCAGACCTGAGACATTGTGTGTAGTATTGAAAGCTACGTCGGTAGAGTTGAACACGTCTACCAAGTAGGAGTAGCCAGGCTTGACTTCTGGCTGAGACCACGTCAGCACCACAGAGCTTCGAGCGATTCTGGTCTGTGCTAAGTCACTCACAGGATGTGGTCCTGCAAACAGGAGACCATGTCAAAGAACGGAAGTAGATATAGTCTCGCTATATTATACCCTTTGTTTATGTGAAAATGGATGGTGTTCCCTAATAGTCAAGTTAAATAAATATCTGTAACACTTTCTATGAAAGCCATGTCTATAATGATTTATGCATACCATAACATAATATAATGCAATCATAAGGTATTATAATAATTGTTATACTCACTTACAAACAAGAACTAGACAAATTCTATCACTTCAGGCAAGAACTTCAGACCATGTGGCAAAAAGAAAATTTCCAGCTACTTGCTATTACTTGCTGCTATATTAATAAAATCTGAAGAAGTTCAAATGCATCAGCACAGTGTGCATTTATGACTAGGCAGGGTCGGTAGTTATAATGCACTATGCAACGTGGTCAGAGGTTCTTGGCCCGAAGTGATATAATAATCTAGAATCTAGAATCTGGTATTACCATTACCATTATAATACATTAAATCAACAGCTCATAATGCATTATGAACATTGCTATAGACTCTAATGCATGTAAGTGAGTATAACAATTATTGCAATACCGTATAATTGCACTATATCATGTTAGCAATGTATGCATAGTCATTAAAATCATTAAAATCATAGATGGCCATAGATGGCCTTCATAGAAAGTGTTATCGAAATATGTTTCGATCAAAAGGTCATACATCATTAAAAGATGAAAACATGCTAGGATGATCTTTGTGCTCTTTGTGTACTTAGTAGACCGTAGCTTTTATTTCACAAAACTATTGTATCTGCACAAAAAAATACATCATCAAATGCATCAACATGCAATATGGAGAATTGCATTGATGATTTTAATGATGTAAAGTTTTTAATGGTGTGTTTGCAGGTTCACTTACTGGTAGATATGAGTTCGGAAACCATTGTGCTCTGGTAGTCCAGTGGGCCAACTGTAACCACAGAGATGTTATAGAGCGTTCCTGACTCAAGCTTCTCCAGAAGAAACGAGTTGTTTTTCGTTGACCGTGTAAGGTTCAGATAGAACACTGTGAATCTGACCAAGTACTCAGGTGAAGGCCAGCTCACATTGATGGAATCAGTAGTCTGGGACTCCACTTGCAAAGGGCCTGGAGGCTTTGGAACTGTACGGAATGAGAAAAAACGAGAATAAAATAAATATGCAGAATTGCAGAAATGCGTTGAAGGACAACCTCCCTGAGCTGAACTCACCGAATGGGGTTCCATTGAACACAAATCCACATTCAACAAATGACGACGAGGAAATACGAATATCATTGTGGAGTGTGTGTGGTTGAGTTAGAGTCTGGGGTTGGGTCTGTCTGTACACCTGTGGTGCATTGACTACTCAGTGCACACAATCATGAATATGAAAATGGAGAATAATCATGTTCATTATATGTTTACTTGTGTAAAAAACTATTATGACTCCCGAGTTCGCAGGATCGCAATAGGAGCTCAATGGGAAGATGTATATACAGTATATGTATTAGACAGGAAGGACATGAAACAAAACGCCATAAGCGCCTTCTATTGGAGTTGCAGGCCTGAGAGTTAATAGCCAAATTCACATGTCAACTAAAGTGACTCACAAGTTGCATTGCGTTCTTTCACTCTGTCAGACAGCAGGCCGCTCATGGTCTGGACATGGACCTCATACAGTGTCGCTGGATTCAGATCGGTAAACAAGACATTTAGCGTTGTGTTGTCCAGGTGGGGCTTAGATCCTGCCTGATTCCCGTCTCTGTAGAGCAGCACAGAGTAATAATCCACTTGGCCACTTGCAGCTTTCCAGTTCACGGACATATTTGTAGTAGTTCCGAAGGCAAACAATTCAGTCACTCGACCCGGCTCTGTAATAATAAGTCAGTCAATATGGCAAATTAAGAAGATGAATGCAGGCAAAATCACAAACAAACAAATAGCAATATTTAAATATATATGTAGAAAGATATGAACTATGAACTGTACTGAGTCTGAATTTAAGATAGACCAGCTATGGCAGTGTAGAATGGCAATATTGTCACCATAAAACTGCAGATAAAAAATAATTTCATTGTATCAAAAGGGAAAAGTAGTGGCCCTTGTAAGCAAGGCAATACTAATCAAACTTGCTACCTCTAAAAACCAACCCCCAATATCATATCAATATCATGTTCCAAGAAAATGATCATTGTTGGTTGGACTCTAGCAGACAATTTCTCATAACTCTCATACATTCAATGCATGTTAATGGAAGAATCTGGTACATTATCTACATGCTAAAGAAAAAGCTTCAGGGACGTACTTGTGTGACCAGTGATGGTCTCCACTGTGGATTTGACTCCTTGTACAACCGTTAACACCTGAAAGGTGTAGTTTTCTCCAGGAGTCAGACCAGTGACAGTGTAGTTCTCTGTGGTGGTTGATGCTAGTAATTGAACAGCCTCTCCGCCTCTAAGTACAGTGACTTGATAGGAGTAGTTTGCCTTGTAGTCATCCTGCCTGAGCCAGCTCAACTGGACAGCAGTGGTGTTTACATCAGCTACGTTAAGGTTGGTGACTGCTTTAGGCACTGCAAAGGAAACAGGAAAGTAAAACATTGAACAAGATAAATATGTCTGCGGAAATATGCTAAAATGATATGTTTATTTGAAATGTAGAAATGATTAAACCCAAGGCTAACTTCCTTGAGATTACTTTTTTCAAGTTTTCCAGGAGGTCCATAGAACATGAATTCTCATTCAATGACATCAAAACAAAAGCTCTTCAATTGCACATTCACACCTGATGAAGTCATCCCCCAAAGCAACACGCTCTCTACACTACACAAAGGAACACTGTTGAAGAAGACTGTTGTCCATTCCTTAGGGACCCCACAGTGTGTCCTCGTTGGCTATAGAGTTTTGTACACACGGCAGGAATGGAATGTTGAAGCATTGCAAAGCACCTTTCATAAAGCTCTAAAGGAAGAGATTAATTGTGAGTGGGTTTCCCGGGAAGAACCTCGAGAATCTTGATCAATTGATCGCTCAAGCCATCCATCTTGACAATCGACGACGAGAGCATCGCAGAGAGAGAATTACCAGACCTCCATCTTTCTCTTTTTATATTAAAAGACCAACATCTCCACATCTGGTTCCATGCCAGCCTGTTCAACAGCTTCAGAGTTCTGCGTCGCTCAAACCCATGCAACATGGTTGGGCCCATTTATCACCAGAAGAGGGAGATTGCCACATTGCAAAGTCGAACCTGCTTGTAGTGGGGTCGTTCAAGTCACTTTGTGTCATCTTGTCCTTCTATCCAGAAAACGGACTCGTCAGTAACAAGGGGAATACTGATAAGTCGTGCTGCCACACCACTTCTTCTCATCGTCTGCTCAAGGCAGTTTTGTGGTACACTAACCGATCTCTCTCTGACTGCTTTTACCAACTCCGGAGCAGACAGGAGTTTTATCCACTGGGAGATGGTACAGCAGGTGGGGATTGAAACTTTCTATTGAGTTTACTTAGCCCTCCCTAATCACTAAAGCTATTCTTTTAACGCAATGAATATCATCTGGAGAGTCGTTATTTCCCTTATATATGGATCGGGTCGGATTTTGCAGAAAAATTTAACAAAGTGAGATGTAAGCACGGATAATAAAAAAATATATATATTTTATAGCTTTTTAAAATGTGTACAAGGTTTAATTATGATTAGAACTAATATGAGTTTCTGGTTGTTGTTGTCTCAAGCCATGGAGATCAGAATGCACTGATTCTTACACATAGTACCTTTAAGAAGAAAACATGGAAATATGCTTAGAAGGTGAGGTATTGCTGATTTAGGGTTTCCTCAGTCGATATCATTCATACATACTCACACGTGTAACTGTATGTCTGTTCCACAGCAGATTCACAAACTGATGCTACCACAGTGATGCTGAAATGATATTGAGTTCCTGGTTGTAGATCAGTTACCACAGTCCTGTTAGACTGTGTTTTATTGACTGTGGTTGTTCCTGACGTGTTTGTGATTTGAACCTTGTAGATATAATCGGGTTTGGCACCATCAGGGAATGACCATTCCAATTGGACAGAGGTGGTGGATTTAGGGTGAGCATGGAGGTTTTTTACAGGGTTCGGCTCTGAAAAGGAAAAAGAAAGAAATATGACACAGAATTAGTTTTCCTAAAAGTGGTGCATCCCAAGAGTACCTTGAAATGAACCTGTCAGGAATCTTTTCACATGCATGCCATGCAGGTTAATGACATATAAGATCAGATCAAATTGTGCCAGAGTTTGCTAAAAAATAACAGAATGATAAATGTAAAGTGTATATGCCGAATAGAATCATAATGAATCTAACAAACATTTAGAAACTAATTTACATGATTAAGAAAATGGAAGCTTCAGTGGTGTTCATATAAGATACAATAAGGTTGGTCACAGCTTTCGGCACTGCAAAGAATCCACAACATCAGATTTGTTACAACCATGTTCCTGTCCATGTCTGTGTGTGTGTATTTAACTGGTTGTGTCTGTAATTGTCATTCCCCACCTGTCCACCAGATGCCCTCGAACTAATCACTTCATTCCCCTCACCTGTGTCTCCTTGTTTATCTCCCCACCTCCACTTCATTCACTCATTAGCTACTCTACATATATCCTGTCACTCCCTTTGTTCCATGTTGGTCCGGAGTGTATGTTATGTGTTGTGTTAAGTGTTTTTGTCTTTTTTTTTATCCTCCTTGTCTTCCTATGCCTGTATGTTTATTTTGGTTGAAATAAATCTTTTGAGTTTTGATCAGTTTTCTGCCACCGTCTGCATTTTGGTCATATTATTTGTGTACCTGCCACTCTCCCTGCACACCTCGAAACAACATTAGAGCTACGTTTGAGTTCAATGATTGGTAATTTTACATTGTTTACTATACATTATCTACATGCTAAAGAAAAAGCTTCAGGGACGTACTTGTGCAACCAGTGATGGTCTCCACTGTGGAATTGACTCCTTGTACAACCGTCAACACCTGAAAGGTGTAGTTTTCTCCAGGAGTCAGACCAGTGACAGTGTAGTTCTCTGTGGTGGTTGATGCTGGTAATTGAACAGCCTCTCCGCCTCTCAGTACAGTGACTTGATAGGAGTAGTTTGCCTTGTAGTCATCCTGCCTGAGCCAGCTCAACTGGACAGCAGTGGTGTTCAAATCAGTTACAGTAAGGTTGGTGACTGCTTTAGGCACTGCAAAGGAAACCATGAAATCAGCTTAGAGTTGCATTTGAGATAAATGAGTTGTCGTTTTACATTGTCTACTAAGATACATTAAGATGAATGCTAAATGTAATAGAGTAAAAATGAAATATATTAAAGGTACTATAAGTAAGAATCAGTGCATTCTGAGCTCCATGGGTTGAGACAATAACAATCAGAAACTAATGTTAGTTCCAGCAGGTTGTAGCAGGTTGTGGTTGAAGTTAAAACATGAGAGCTTCCCCGACTCTCTCGGTTGCATAGAACAACTTTTGGGCTGATTTCTCTTATATATGAATTGGGTCGGATTTCGCGGAAAAATTGAACGAAGTGAGATGTAAGCACGGATAATTAAAAATATATATATTTTATAGCTTTTAAAAATGTGTACAAGGTTTAATATTAGTTTCTGGTTGTTATTGTCTCAAGCCACGGAGATCAGAATGCACTGATTCTTACACATAGTACCTTTAAGAAGAAAACATGGAAATATGCTTAGAAGGTGAGGTAATGCTGATTTAGGGTTTCCTCAGTCGATATCATTCATACATACTCACACGTGTAACTGTATGTCTGTTCCACAGCAGATTCACAAACTGATGCTACCACAGTGATGCTGAAATGATATTGAGTTCCTGGTTGTAGATCAGTTACCACAGTCCTGTTAGACTGTGTTTTATTGACTGTGGTTGTTCCTGACGTGTTTGTGATTTGAACCTTGTAGATATAATCGGGTTTGGCACCATCAGGGAATGACCATTCCAATTGGACAGAGGTGGTGGATTTAGGGTGAGCATGGAGGTTTTTTACAGGGTTCGGCTCTGAAAAGGAAAAAGAAAGAAATATGACACAGAATTAGTTTTCCTAAAAGTGGTGCATCCCAAGAGTACCTTCCTTGAAATGAACCTGTCAGGAATCTTTTCACATGCATGCCATGCAGGTTAATGACATATAAGATCAGATCAAATTGTGCCAGAGTTTGCTAAAAAATAACAGAATGATAAATGTAAAGTGTATATGCCGAATAGAATCATAATGAATCTAACAAACATTTAGAAACTAATTTACATGATTAAGAAAATGGAAGCTTCAGTGGTGTTCATATAAGATACAATAAGGTTGGTCACAGCTTTCGGCACTGCAAAGAATCCACAACATCAGATTTGTTACAACCATGTTCCTGTCCATGTCTGTGTGTGTGTATTTAACTGGTTGTGTCTGTAATTGTCATTCCCCACCTGTCCACCAGATGCCCTCGAACTAATCACTTCATTCCCCTCACCTGTGTCTCCTTGTTTATCTCCCCACCTCCACTTCATTCACTCATTAGCTACTCTACATATATCCTGTCACTCCCTTTGTTCCATGTCGGTCCGGAGTGTATGTTATGTGTTGTGTTAAGTGTTTTTGTCTTTTTTTTTATCCTCCTTGTCTTCCTATGCCTGTATGTTTATTTTGGTTGAAATAAATCTTTTGAGTTTTGATCAGTTTTCTGCCACCGTCTGCATTTTGGTCATATTATTTGTGTACCTGCCACTCTCCCTGCACACCTCGAAACAACATTAGAGCTACGTTTGAGTTCAATGATTGGTAATTTTACATTGTTTACTATACATTATCTACATGCTAAAGAAAAAGCTTCAGGGACGTACTTGTGCAACCAGTGATGGTCTCCACTGTGGAATTGACTCCTTGTACAACCGTTAACACCTGAAAGGTGTAGTTTTCTCCAGGAGTCAGACCAGTGACAGTGTAGTTCTCTGTGGTGGTTGATGCTGGTAATTGAACAGCCTCTCCGCCTCTAAGTACAGTGACTTGATAGGAGTAGTTTGCCTTGTAGTCATCCTGCCTGAGCCAGCTCAACTGGACAGCAGTGGTGTTCAAATCAGTTACAGTAAGGTTGGTGACTGCTTTAGGCACTGCAAAGGAAACCATGAAATCAGCTTAGAGTTGCATTTGAGATAAATGAGTTGTCGTTTTGCATTGTCTACTGAGATACCGTATTTTTCGGACTATAAGGCGCACTTAAAATCCTGTAATTTTCTCAAAAATCGACAGTGCGCCTTATAATCCGGTGCGCCTTATGTATTAACCTCGAACCGATTTTATGTGGTACACGGCGCTCAAAAATCTGTCAAGCCGCACCGCTTGATGGATTGTCGGCGCATTACGGCTACCGCGGAGTAATACTTGATGGATTGTCGGCGCATTACGGCTACCGCGGAGTAATACTTGATGGATTGTCGGTGCATTACGGCTACCGCGGCGTAATACTTGATGGATTGGTCGGCGCATTACGGCTAACCGCGGAAGTAATACTTGATGGATTGTCGGTGCATTACGGTACCGCGGTGTAATACTTGATGGATTGTCGGCGCATTAACGGCTACCGCGGCGTATACTAGCCTTGGCAGAGTAATACGTACTGTGCTTCAACATTACCGGTAATATTATGGTGTGTGTATAAGGACTGAAGATGAAGAATTTGATGGATTTGTGGATGAGGAATGAACTGAAAAAGTGAGTATTGTTTTGTATTTTATGTGTTACAACTGAACAATGTTGAGAGTTATTGTGTGAGTTGAAAAAAGTTTGATTTATCTGACTGTTTTGTGTTGCTTAATGCGCCTGTTTTGTATTTTATGTGTTACAACTGAACAATGTTGAGAGTTATTGTGAATGAGTTGAATAAAGTTCGATTTATCTGACTGTTTTGCGTTGCTTAATGCGCCTTATAATGCGTTGCGCCTTATAATCCGGTGCGCCTTATGTATGAAAATAGACCCGTTCATTGACAGTGCGCTTTATAATCCGGTGCGCCTTATAGTCCGGAAAATACGGTACATTAAGATGAATGCTAAATGTAATAGAGTAAAAATGAAATATATTAAAGGTACTATAAGTAAGAATCAGTGCATTCTGAGCTCCATGGGTTGAGACAATAACAATCAGAAACTAATGTTAGTTCCAGCAGGTTGTAGCAGGTTGTGGTTGAAGTTAAAACATGAGAGCTTCCCCGACTCTCTCGGTTGCATAGAACAACTTTTGGGCTGATTTCTCTTATATATGAATTGGGTCGGATTTCGCGGAAAAATTGAACAAAGTGAGATGTAAGCACGGATAATTAAAAATATATATATTTTATAGCTTTTTAAAATGTGTACAAGGTTTAATTATGATTAGAACTAATATGAGTTTCTGGTTGTTGTTGTCTCAAGCCATGGAGCTCAGAATGCACTGATTCTTACACATAGTACCTTTAAGAAGAAAACATGGAAATATGCTTAGAAGGTGAGGTAATGCTGATTTAGGGTTTCCTCAGTCGATATCATTCATACATACTCACACGTGCGACTGTATGTCTGTTCCACAGCAGATTCACAAACTGATGCTACCACAGTGATGCTGAAATGATATTGAGTTCCTGGTTGTAGATCAGTTACCACAGTCCTGTTAGACTGTGTTTTATTGACTGTGGTTGTTCCTGACGTGTTTGTGATTTGAACCTTGTAGATATAATCGGGTTTGGCACCATCAGGGAATGACCATTCCAATTGGACAGAGGTGGTGGATTTAGGGTGAGCATGGAGGTTTTTTACAGGGTTCGGCTCTGAAAAGGAAAAAGAAAGAAATATGACACAGAATTAGTTTTCCTAAAAGTGGTGCATCCCAAGTGTACCTTCCTTGAAATGAACCTGTCAGGAATCTTTTCACATGCATGCCATGCAGGTTAATGACATATAAGATCAGATCAAATCATATTTGTGTACCTGCCACTCTCCCTGCACACCTCGAAAAAAGATTAGAGCTACGTTTGAGTTCAATGATTGGTAATTTTACATTGTTTACTATACATTATCTACATGCTAAAGAAAAAGCTTCAGGGACGTACTTGTGCAACCAGTGATGGTCTCCACTGTGGAATTGACTCCTTGTACAACCGTTAACACCTGAAAGGTGTAGTTTTCTCCAGGAGTCAGACCAGTGACAGTGTAGTTCTCTGTGGTGGTTGATGCTGGTAATTGAACAGCCTCTCCGCCTCTCAGTACAGTGACTTGATAGGAGTAGTTTGCCTTGTAGTCATCCTGCCTGAGCCAGCTCAACTGGACAGCAGTGGTGTTCAAATCAGTTACAGTAAGGTTGGTGACTGCTTTAGGCACTGCAAAGAAAACCATGAAATCAGCTTAGAGTTGCATATGAGTTCAAATTAGTTTGAACTTTTTACTTCCTGGTAAAAAGAAAAGACAAAAATGTGTTTTCCCTGTATTATTTCGCACAGATGTTGTCAGTTGTAAAGAATACATATGCACTATGTCATACTTACTAGTTGTGACGTACATGCAGCAGTTGAAGGAAGACACGGTGACTTTGTAGACCACTCCAGGAGTCAGCCCAGTTATCTCTTTCCCATCTTCGTGGAAGACCCCATCGACTGTTACGTTAACTGTCCCATCAACAAAGGCTATTGTTGTTGTGGTGGTGGTGGTGGTGATGTTGTTGGTCTCGCACTCTACGAAGGAAACACGGTACAATGAACCAATTAACTCTTTGGGAAGACAAAAATAAATTTGTATAACCAATGCAGAACATATAGGTACACACACACACGCACACATACACGCACACATACACACGCACACAGTACACATATTAAAGTAGAAAGTCTCACCGATGCACTCCGATTGAGCGTTCTAGAGAAACAAGGAAAGAGTGGAAGAAGAAAGGATTAATGGGCATTCTCCAGTAGAGGGCAGTGTTCAGTAAAAATATATATTTACCCTCCACCCCCTCGGCCCCCCCCTCTCTCTCTCTCTCTCTCTCTCTCTCTCTCTCTCTCTCTCTCTCTCTCTCTCTCTCTCTCTCTCAGACAGTAGCCGAGTGACCCAAGTGGCAATATGACAAGGAAATGGTGTGTTCCAAATCAACAGTGGGCCTTGCTGATGGAGAGATAGGGTGAGGGCGTTTTACATATTGTGACAAATTCTCTTCAGCTACAGCGTGTTAGTACCAGGAACAAGGAAGTGAACAGTGGGTGTTTGTACTTCCCGTTCCAGTACCCCACACTTGTCAAACATGGGTAAAGTGGGAGGTGAGCTTACTCAGTCTTATTGATACTTTCCGGTCTTGTGGGTCATGTGAATGAGTCTAACGAGCATCAAAAGACCGAATAGAGCCAATAATCAGCATCAGACGGATGTGAAAACTCTGCCTGACATGCAGAGCGTTTCTGCCAACTCACTGTGAATTCAAAAATGCATTTTACTCTACGGAGACGAGATCACAGACAAAAACAGACAGACACAATGTTGAATACATTGGCATAGTGTTAAATTAAATGTGTGCACCCTAATGATGTGGTGCAATAGTTCATAGTGTGTTTCATAGGGTTCAGACTGTTGAAGTTGCTTCCATCTGTTATGTGTATTATTGACTCTGCCAATGACTACATTGTCCCAACAATCATTTTGATTGATAAAAGAACTGGACAACATCTCTCTCGACTTACCGTCCTGCTGACTACCTGAGGAGGTGTGAATTTGTAGCATTCCATTATAGCCTCAATATAATATAAGTATATAATTGCTACAAAGGCACACCACAGATACGTGTTTCCTGATATCGCTGATGCACAAAAAGTCCCAGTTCCCCAAAATCATTAGTCGCGACTCACAACGAAAACACACACTGTTGACTTTTTTCACATCGTGTACGAGACAGCTAACTATTAAGCTATTAACTATTAAGGGATACACCTGCTGCTCAGGGAAATGTTCCCCCGCGTCCCTCCCTCAGACGACTGATCAACGACACATGTTCATTTATTAACTTTAGGTTGTGTAATGCTCATGTTCATTCCTCTTCTCTTCCTCCTCTGTGTGTGTCTAGTTCTGAGGTGTTCAACAACCTGAGGCCATTCTACATGTGTCTAGATGCTGTCATCATCAAAATGTTTGGTGCTTAAAGCATATTTGTGTTACTGCTGTATAGGCCTACACCTATACTACTAACATCAAATAGTACAGTCTAGTGCAGTTAATTAGCACTAACTATAGGCCTAAACTCAATGAGGAACTACATTTTTTTAAATTGATACATAGACAATCAAATAGACTTCTGTTAGACAATTAGAAATAGCATTACACAAATATAGTCGTCTAAACACCTAATTATATTTTTACATAAGATAGTGATAGAAGAGGGAAATACAGTGGCTATTTTGGTCGCAATGTTTTGCATGTTTTATAAGTAGCTTGTTACTATACTTCTGCTTGTGGTTTCACAATGATTTTTTTATCCACTAACTTTGGGTGTCAGCTAAGTCTTTTTTATAAGTAATGGAATATCACATTTACAAATAGAATTAGAACATTTACAAATAGAATTAGAATTGTCACTCTTCAGAATGAACTACCTAAAGTTTGAGGCACACTGCAATACATCACAATGTATTTGTATTTCAATGAACATGACAATTTATTTGTATTTTAATGAACTACAAACCTACTTACAGTATTAGTAGGCTTCCCTCTAACTAACAGAGGGAAGACTTTTGCACCTTTCAAGGACCAGTCTGAGTGCTTTAACAGACAATAAAAGACACATTACAATCATTCAAAATATACCAGTTCAGACTTCTTCTTTTTCACAAAGAGTTGCAGCAAACAAGTATTGAGTCCTGACCACTTCTGTCTGTGGAAATAATCTCACATTAACAGTTGTATCTAACATGTGTATCATGCCAATGGCATAACAACGTTACACATTAGGAATTCATGTGAATGTGTATATATTTTTTGTGACTTCCCTCTGTCTATTCTGCACTTGGCGGTTGTCCTGTCCTTGTCTTACTTAGAATCATTTTCTGCGGATTAGGTAAACAAACAAGAACTTCAGCTTGGGAGCCATTACAGAGATCCAGAGAACCAACCCATCTGGGGAATACACACTCACTTAAAATAGCAGCACAACATTAAACATTACACAACAACACGGAGGTCAAGCAACCATCCGTAGACTTTCTGTGTCGTGTCGCATATAGTAAACTATAAATATATATGTAAAATGTATGCTTAATGCTGTCCTGACAATGAGAACTGGGCTGAAGGATGGTGTACATTCTTTCACAGACCACTGTATATATACCAAAAAATACTTTCAGATGTAGTTTGGGCCTAAGTCCAGAAAAATGTATCACAGGCCTAATTTGACCAGTTTTCCCTAGTCTAGCCTCAGCCTGGTCAGCCAGCGACTCCTATGCTCACCTCGCCTAAGCCAGGTCAGCCAGGGACCCCTACGTCCACCTCGCCTCAGCCTGGTCAGCCAGGGACCCCTACGACCCCCTAGCCTCAGCCTGGTCAGCCAGGGACCCCTACGACCCCCTAGCCTCAGCCTGGTCAGCCAGGGACCCCTACGACCCCCTAGCCTCAGCCTGGTCAGCCAGGGACCCCTATGACCCCCTAGCCTCAGCCTGGTCAGCCAGGGACCTCCATGGCCCCAGTTCCAGTGTGCATCAGCCAGAGAGGAAATAGCTGTGGTTACTGCTAAGTAAACATCACATGAAGCCTTAAGAGAGAGGGATGGGGGTTGGGGGGTGTTCTTTAGTAGCTCAGTACTCACAGTCATGCACTCCCTGCAGACCTACTGATAACACGCCTGTTCCTTCCTCCATAATAACAGTCGGGTCCAAAAACAATTAAGAAATCACCTTAGAAGTAGTTTGTCCATGGGTTCAGCCCGTTTAACCTTAACTCTTTCTATCCGGATTGCCGTCACATAGCACCGACAGTTAGGACATGAGGGTCATGTTCATCGTGTTCATCGTGTGAACTGTACGCACACAGTTCGATCAACCAATTAAAAGGGAGCAATACTTATTATTGTTACTAATAGTTATTAGTTAGTAACTATTAAGGATTAGTTAATAGTTACTAAATATTAACTAAAAGAAGCCTAACTAAAATTAGAGGAAGATATAGAAAAGAGCAAAGAAGCAAGGGTCAAAGGCACACACACAAATACACACACACACACACACGCGTGCACGCACGCACTCACAGATGCAGACACATACTGTATTCACACATGACACACAAAAACACAACATGAGCAAAATAAATGACTCTACTAACAATGATTCACATTTAAATGTATATACATATATAGGCCTACATTGGTAATTTGGAGTTATTTAGTGTTGGGTGGGTCTGGCTGCTCATCCAAAAAGAAAATATAATCTACAAAAAATTATATACAAAATACAATGTACAACAGCCGAAGTGAATTCTGCACACATTTTAACTGAATCCACACTTTCTCTCCTGTCGAGAACCTCGTTCATCCTCACACCTTTCACTTATGAACCAACACAAGACCCTCATCCTACTCTATGAACCTGTCAGGCTTCTCACAATATACTCACAGAAGACGTATGTATTTTGCTGGTAGACATGGTCCACTAAGTCCACCACAACTAATAATAATGAACTCTACAGGCTGCATCCACTTCATGAAGGTCAAACAGCGGATAAATAGTAGCACGACATTGGCTAATAAATCAATCCTCATTTCCTGTAGCCTGTCTAAGGTAGTGTAATATTATCTGAGAGTACGTTCCTGGCCGGGGTACTACATTGTTCTACTGTCGTGAATGTTCTCACTCACATCCCCTTATACCAGTGATTTTCAACCACTGTGCCCGCGGCACACTAGTGCACCATGAGAGATCGTCAGGTGTGCCGTGGGAAATTATCCAACCTTAATTGGTCCAAAAAATATTATTTAGCTACTGCAAATAATCTGCAAATAGGAGTTTCTAAAGGGATGATTCTGAAGTATTGCATTTAGTAGTATTGGAAACATTACAATATTGCTATTTTCAAACTGCAAAGACCTGAGTTCTTGAATGCTATTCGTCATATCTGGAGTGGACTTATCAGGGAAGCTGTTAAACAAATGTGGTGTTAATCATTGCCATGCATTCCTCCCAATTCCTCCCATGTATTGCTTATATTTTCATACTTTTGCATTACGGGTCGACCGATATGGTTTTTTCTGGGCCGATACCGATTATTAGTAATCAAGGGGACCGATAGCCGATATGCATTTGCAGTAAAAATTTAAATGTTAGTGTCAGAATTATTCACAGTAACACAAACTCCAACACAAAACATCCTTTAAATGCCTTTAATGTTTAATTAAATGCTGGAAAACAGAGCATTTCAACATTACATTTTGAAAAATAAAGTGCAGGGAGCTCCTAGCACATTTCTTATAAACTGAACTGACATTTTAAATAGATAAAAAATTATTAACTAAATAGCTCCCTAAAGGTTTTCTTCCTGTAAATGAATAAAATGAATAAATAAAGAAAAAATAAATGAAACCGTGCAGCCTCTTGTCTCAGCGATGCATCTCACTCTGCGTGCTTTCCCCTTTCCCACGTGTCTCCCACAAATACGGATTACAGATCGGCTATTTTGTACCCGTGATGTATAGCCAATCAATAATGCTGCCGGCGGGACATTGAGCCAGAGAGAGGCGACTGCATCAGAGCCGCCTGCAAGGAGTGCATTTTGCCGCAAGGAGCGCATTTACATTTTTTTTAATTTAATCGGCAATCAGATCATACAAAATAACGATTCCAATAATTGGAAAAATTGATGAATATCGCTCGACCCCTATTTTGCATATAGTTTTCCAATGTAAAATAAAACACAACGTTCTGCATAGTTAAACATGCGATGTGTGTTGCTATAAAAGCCCTGTCCTATTAACTTGAAGCCACCTATTTGACTGAACATTTCATGCGGTCACCACAAAACACACTTTTTGCTACCCTGTAGACTATTGTAGACTGCCCACTGTAGAAAGAAACATATTAAAGACCCCTTCTGACAGCTTCATCAACCACAGTGGTTTGGCTCAATCAGCCTCCCATGAGGAACGACTGTCAGCTACGGATGCGGTGATAGACAGATGGTTCATCTCATCATCTGCCGAGTCATCTGCGTTTTTTCCAAACAGTTTCAGAGGATGACTTCTCAGATGGTTCTGTGTAACAAACTGTCTGGCAGTGAGGTTAATGCTGCGTTCACACGGGATTCAGGCAGAAGGTAGACAGTAAACTGAGTATCCCTTTCGTGGATGAAAGCAGGACGGTAACATTAGGTGAGACCGGCAGAAAATACCGGCAACAGTAACAGTAGACTGTTGCTGTTCAAAGTGAAAATATTTGTACTTTTTGTAACCAAATGTTATGTAGGCCTAGCTCCATTGCAAAGAGAATACATGGCTGATCTGGACAATGAGTAGTGGAATTTACTTTTTTTAAATTTTAACTTAGCAACAGAATCCTAAGAGAAAGCTGGATTTTATAGCGACTTCCTTACTAGAATAATTACATTAAATAATACACTGCCCATGTTCCAGACAGAGATACACATCTGACAGTGCTCTACTTCACCAGCGAGTGCTATTTCCTCTGTCGGCCCTGTTATGCAACAGGGCACGCACACGGACACACACACACACACGCAAAAAAGGCAGACAGACGAGAGGATAATTCAAACGTATTTGAATGATGAGAGAAAGAGATTGATATTGGGTGGCATTTCCACAGAGCTCTAAACGCTCTTTCAATGGAGTACAGTTCGTTAACTTATGACGAAAGTCATGAGACAAATCAACGAGTTGTGTGGCGAAAATATGTTTTCATTAATATACTATATTGTATTAATATGCTCAGTAATAGATGTATTCATCCGTATTTATTGCTTGGTCCACCTGGCAGCCTACACCGCCGTAGCTGACGTTGATCTGGCAAGTTTTAATTATGCGACAGCAATGAAGTAATTCATGAGAAGTGACTGAAAGTGTTTCTTTTGCCGATGAGCTCACTCTGTAGTCCTCTACATACAAGTCCCTAGATAGTGAGTAGGGACTAGTGAATGAGTGAATGATTTGGCACACAGCCACGGTGTGGTAAGTGTGAGAGTGCAACTGTCTGTCATGGTGGCGCACAGAGAGGGCAGCCAGAACACAAGGGAGGGCCCAAACGCAGACCTCAGAGGCAGGCGAGGACCGTTCACTACATGCAAATACAACAACAGCAGCAGCAAGGCACACGTGGAGGGCCAGGAACAGGTTACAGACACACAGGAACTGGAAAGTGGTGACAAAAACAAAACAAAACAACAACACATGACAACAAAGGACAACGAACCGACAAGGGAAGAAAGGAATTGCGCTGGTATATACTGTATATGGAGAGGTTGGTGGAGGGAGATGGAGATGCAGGTGGTGGAGATTGACAAAGAAGCACAGGTGCAGGGGAATGAAGTGATGGCAGGTTAAAGTCTGAGCTTGATAATGTCGCACATATGCTGTTCACACATAATGCTGTTCTGCATTGTAAAATTGTTTTGAAACATACACAAACTCAAAGTACATTGCTGTATCGGAAACCACATTCGTGGTCGGGGACGGATGGCTGAGGTGATCTCCGGGGCAAGGCAGGTAACATGTAATCAGGCATAGGAGACGTGGCTCATGACACTTGTAGCGGATGTCTGGTTCAAGCAGCCTCAACTGGAGCCTAAGCCCGTGTCAGGCTGATTAGTCTGGGACTGGGTGAAGCTGCACACCTGTGGGGCAACCTCAGGTGTGGTGGTGGTGGCAGGTTAAACCAGCCATCACCACACACACTCAAAGGAGTGCTGACATGTCACCCATTGTACCACTCGCTGTCAGTTTTTTGTACATTTCAATGCAAGACTAATGACACTTGTCTAATGCAAGACAGTCACACTACAGCAAAGTGTGTTTTCCTGAGGGATAAGTGATGTCTTCTTGTTTACAGGTAGGCTGTTTGTAGACACTTTATTTACACTGTCTGCACTAATGAAAGCACTTTTCGTAGTGTCTGAGTTGCACGGTCAATGCCGGTCATGTCATGTTGAATAAAAAGTACATTCATGTTACTGCTTTGGGGTCAATTCTTAATGTAAACATTGATATTTTTAATAATGCAACAGGTTGGAGGGTTCCTTGTACCATTTACCACATTAGTTCTCTGAGAATCTTTCATATTCAAGCAAAATTGGTATTGTAACTAAAATATCCCTCATCGAATCGATATCGAATCGAATCGAATCGAATCGGGACCTTGTGAATCGAATCGTTTTGGGAAATCAGTGGCGATACCCAGCCCTACTCGCTGTGCCTGCCAAAGATTTTTCAATGCAATAAACTGCTTTACCATCAACAACTTGTGACCTGTTAGCCCTGGTACTCTGTTTAAACAATATGATTCTATTTTCTTTTTATTTGGTCGCTACAAATATAAATCGAAATTCACACTTGACCTTTGGGTTTTAGAATGAGAGACAGTGACATTGGTCTGGTTGAAATACTGGTTATTACAGGCTTGTTGATTTGTTCCTGAGTTGTGCCGCCTGATGTTTCCGAAGAATTGTATTTTAATGTACTGCTTCAAACACTGCATACCCAAATCATTACGTCCCCATGGTGGATTATAGTTGCGTTGACTCTCAGGGACAGAAAATAAAAGCCTTTGCATAATTTCTTGCATTCATGTCATCTGCAGCAGCAGCCAGGTTCATCCATCGCCACTGGCCAATGAAATGGCAGACCCTGATGACAATAAGGGCTTTGAGGAAGAACTTGGATCCTGCCACTCATTTACATGGCTACTGGAACTGAGTCCCTCTTTGTTGTGGATCACGGACATGATCCCAGTCCGTGTCCTGGTCTTAGCTCTGTGTTTTACTGTTTACTGTGTGTTAGATGTGGGCCACTAATGAGTATTTTAACTCAACTCAATGAAAGTACTTTTATTTACTTATTTACTTATCTTGGGATATTTTATCTAATAATAATAAGAATAGAATGAGAAGAAGAAGAACAATGTATTATTATTATTAGTAGTAGTAGTAGTATTATATACATTATCATGCTGAATTTCTGCACTCCTTTTTATGATGTGCTTCTATTTGCTCTTTTGTATTTTCTTGCTCGTCTTCCAGAAATAAATTCTCCTAATAAAGTTTCTTGTTAGTGTTGTGGTTGCTGAATTGCAAAAGGGTTTAGAAATGGACTAGTTCCCCTGTTCTATGAAAACGGCAAGCTGTTTCTCTGTTTCCATGCACTAAGGTTAACAAGAGACGATGTGTGAAGGGGCAATGAAGTTAAATATAAACCACACCCACAGCTGTCAATCAAAAGACATAGTATTGTTCACCACTTCCTGTCACCGTATATTACTACTGTTTCACTGTTTTGCCACTGTTTCACTGCATTACTATATCACTGTTCACTGTATTATAACTGCAGTGTATTATCATTGTAGCATTGAAATGTTGTTTGATGAACTGAATGCTGTTGAACTTGTAATGTATCCATAATTTATAATTCTGTGTAGCCAAACTCTGTGAAACGTCAATCAAACGCAAGTTGTGACGCCAAGGACATGGGTGTCATGAGAACCCTGCATATCGAGGTCTCTATTATAGATATTGATGTCTCAATATCTCAGAAAGGCTGGCCTCATAAGGCTAATGATGACAGAATGACACTTCTGAGGGGCCCCTAGGTCAACCATCTCAATAAAAATGCTAAATAATAATTAATTAATTAGTATTAATTAATTAATTAATTAACAGCAGTGTTTACTGTAAATAGGCTTTCAGCACTGTTCTTCAGCTTTTACACACGTCACACGCACACATACACACACGCAGGCACACACACACGTCACACACACACACACACACACACACACACACACACACACACACACACACACACACACACACACACACACACACACACACACACACACACACACACCCAGGTTGGTTATCATACTGTGCTCCCAGGGGTATCAAGGAGTGCTGCAACCCCCCACCTGTTACCCACAAGACTGTGACGTCCAGGAAGTCACCACACATCAGGGGTGAATTTTGAGTTCATCAGCCAGCCATCACTGTCTTCTGCCATCATGGCCCCTGTCAGCAGATCTGTGCTGTGCAAAGATCGACCACACAGACCGACCACAACAACACGTTTACATACACTGTCACACGTCACAGTAGGTTTTAAAAGAGAAACCTACTGAGCAATTGCATTTATGGCAATAGCATGTATTGCAATATAAATGAATTAATAATCATCTTTTTCAAATCAAATGCATGTATTATAATTTTTGTTCCTAATGTTGTAACGTATTGGTTCGCATTAAATAACTTTCTCATGTTTAGTCTGCTGATACTGATATCAACAAATTACCTCCGTTCCAGTTCCTCTTAAAACACAACATTTCCATATAATCAGTTTGACGGCGCTACGGATATAAATAGTTGCTAGACCATTGCTAGACCTGGACCCCATATTTGCATGTGTGTGTGTGTGTGTGTGTGTGTGTGTGTGTGTGTGTGTGTGTGTGTGTGTGTGTGTGTGCGTGCGTGTGTGTGTGTGTGTGTGTGTGTGTGTGTGTGCCAACTACGCAATGTTACGATCCCGGCTTATAATTTGAGCAGTGAGGTTCTGCGAATTATGCGAATGACTTTGATTATGCATTGATGGTAATTTGGCTCATATCTTGTCTGATTGCTGCATGATCAAACATTCTAATGACTAGGCCTGTGAGAACTTGGTGTCATGGTCAAATGTTTAGTTCTTCTTGGCACACCCATGCTGTGCCCCGTGCTTGTGTTGATGTGGTGTCTGGACACGTGTAAAACAGGCTTGTAACACATCCATAGTGACCCGGGCCTGTTGCTGCTCCCCATTCCAATCATGACCCCTTTGTCTTGTGTCCACACACATCCTAACATGCCATTCTCACGACAGGCCAGTGAGACTATAGGGACAGGGCTCTCACTCAAGACAATCACATTTAATAAATAAATATACATGAATAAATATATAGGCTATATATAGCAAAGGATATGTGTGGTGAGTGACTCATCCTTAGGGATCTCAGAGAAGGAGTCAATCATTGCCAACTAAACATTTACGGTGACGTCATTAGATTGAATAAAGCCAGATAGCATTCGATGACCATAAAAAGTTGCTTAACATTTTTGCCACCGTCATTTGACATATTAACAAAAAAGCGTCCCACTGTCCAACACTGTCCAACACTGTCAACAGAAGGTCAGCATGTCCATGACGCACTGAGATGAATCTGAATGCGATTGAACAATTCTCAATGGACCATTCTTGTACCACGAACATGTATAATCATTATACATGTATAACGCATGTATAACGTATGTATAAGGATGATGACGCCGTTCATCTGCCCAAAACACAGCTTCATATTTCAAGAGGATACATCAGTTTGTCCATCCTTGTAACCTTAGTTCACGTCACATTTTTGTGTTTTTAAGATTTTAAAATGTACTATAGGCCGACTGATTGACGTTGCTTATTTAGCGGTACATATACATATATAAGTTACTATTCAATACTAATAATAATACTATTATTATTAGTATTATGAGTTATGAGTGTAGCAGAGAGGGGGTCTGCATGTGTGACCCCGCAGAGAGAGACAAGCTGTGTGTATACTTGTCTCGCCGAGTTGTCGGTTGTTGGTGTCGATTCATGAAGATGAATAAAGAATACTATGCAAATTAATTTAAATGGGAGCCCGCGTATTACCCCATAGCCCTGAGAACATGATGAACATCATTATTATTATTATTATTATTATTCTACTGGAGAGCGGACACAGGTGCAGCACCTGTGAGGAGTCACCTGTCTCCACTCCCCTCTCGAAACCATCACACAGCAAACACACACACACACGCCTTTGTGCTTTGCTTGGCCGACCACACCACCCACCACGGACAGGCTGCAATGTTTTCATATATACCTGTCTATATATATATATATATATATATATATATATATATAAATATATACAATAAAACAGAAAGAAAGAGTAAAGTCTTACCTGTGGTAGAGCATACAAGATCAGCGTGAGCCGCAGTAAAGCGGACAGTCGCTCCATCACGCAGCAACACAACTTAAACCTTAAGCCCTCTGCGCTGCTGTCATTTCTATTCGCTGTCTAAAACTTTGCCGAACTTCGACGCGCTTCGTCCGAAGATAAACGCAACAACTTTGAACACGGAAAAAACTTTCATTGTGTTTTTCTGGTCCTCCCCCCGAGGAGGAGGAGGAGGGGGGAGGAGGAGGAGGAGGAGCAGCGGACACCACAGCACCACGCGATCTACTTGGCCGGCTCCTCTCTCTTCCTCTCTGTCTCTCAATCGCGTCATCGTCGTCATGTCCCCCCCCCCCCCCCCCCCCCCCCCCCCCCCCCCCCCCCCCCCCCCGGTTTTAATGATCCTTATCGGCTGCTACGAGGGGCGACTTCTTCTTTTTCTAGAATCAGCCTTCCAGCATTCTTGCAATAACCCGGGGAGAGAAGGAGGCTGTGTCGGAATGCAGGCGGACTCACACAGCCACCCTTGACTTAACATATCACATATGAACATTTAATTTGAATTATTACCCTGTTTTGAGAATATTACGAAGCATTGTGAGTCATATTGCGTGTTATAATTCTCTTTAGTAATTACTTCATTATGATTATGATGATGATGATGATTATTATTATTATTATTTATTATCATTATTATTAATAATAATAATAATATTAAAAATAATAGTATTGCTAATAATAATAATAATAATAATCCATCCATCCATTCTCGTCCGCTTATCCGGGGCCGGGTCGCGGTGGCAGCCGGCTAAGCAGGGCCCCCCAGGCTTCCTTCTCCCCAGCCACACTCTCTAGTTCCTCCTGGGGGATCCCGAGGCGTTCCCAGGCCAGATGAGATATATAATCTCTCCAGCGGGTTCTGGGTCTGCCCCGGGGTCTCCTCCCAGTTGGACGTGCCTGGAAAACCTCAAAGGGGAGGCGCGCGGGGGGGCATCCTAATCAGATGCCCGAACCACCTCAGCTGACTCCTTTCGACATGGAGGAGCAGCGGCTCTACTCCGAGCTCCCTCCGGATGTCTGAGCTCCTCACCCTATCTCTAAGGCTGAGCCCAGCCACCCTGCGGAGGAAACTCATTTCGGCCGCTTGTATCCGTGATCTCATTCTTTCCGTCACTACCCAAAGCTCGTGACCATAGGTGAGGGTTGGAACGTAGATGGACCTGTAAATCGAGAGCTTCGCCTTCCGGCTCAGCTCCCTCTTCACCACAACGGACCGGTACAGCGCCTGCATTACTGCAGATGCTGCACCAATCCGTCTGTCCATCTCCCGCTCCATTTTGCCCTAACTCGTGAACAAGACACCGAGATACTTGAACTCCTTCGCTTGAGGCAACAACTCACTCCCAACCTGGAGGGAACACTCCACCGTTTTCCGGCAGAGAACCATGGCCTCAGACTTGGAGGTGCTGACTCTCATCCCGACTGCTTCACACTCGGCTGCAAACCGCCCCAGTGCATGCTGGAGGTCACGGTCTGATGTAGTCAACAGAACCACATCAGCTGCAGCCTCTACAATGGAGGCTCTGAACATGGCCCACTCAGGTTCCATGTCCACAACCTTCTCCGGGATGCACGAGAAGTTCTTCCAGAGGTGGGAGTTAAAGACCTTAAGGACAGGGGCGTTCCCAGTTCACCCTCACTACATGTTTGGGTTTACCAGGTCTGTCTGGCAGCCTCCCACGCCATCTGATCCAACTCACCACCAGGTGGTGATCAGTTGACAGCTCTGCTCCTCTCTTCACCCAAGTGTCCAAAACATGCGGCCGCAGATCTGCTGATACGATTACAAAGTCGATCAGCGACCTTTGCCCTAAAGTGGTCCGGTACCAGGTACACTTGTGGACCACCCTATGTTTGTGGTGTTTGTTATGGCCAGTCCATGACTAGCACAGAAGTCCAATAACAAAACACCACACTGGTTCAGATCAGGCAGGCCGTTCATCCCAATCACTCGCCTCCAGGTTTCTCCATCATTGCCCATGTGTGCGTTGAAGTCTCCCAGTAGAACTATGGAGTCCCCGGATGGAACCCTTTCCAGGATGCCTCCCAAGGACTCCAAGAAGGCCGGATACTCTGAACTGCTGTTTGGTGCGTAGGCACACACAACAGTCAGAGCCTTCCCCCCAGCGACTTGCAGTCGCATGGAGGCGACCCTCACGTTCACTAGAGAGAACTCCAACACAGCGGCGCTCAGCCAGGGACTTGTGAGTATCCCCACACCCGCCTGGCGCCTCACACCCTGGGCAACTCCGGAAAAGGAGAGGGTCCAGCCCCTCTCCAGGAGATTGGTTCCAAAACCGGTGCTGTGCGTGCAGGTGAGCCCAACCATATCTAGTTGGTACCGCTCCACCTCCCGCACCAGCTCCAGCTCCTTCCCCGCCAGTGAGGTGACGTTCCACATCCCTAGAATCCCTAGAAGTCGGCGATGCTGGGGATCCGCACGCCCAGGACCCCGCTTTTGCGTACCGCCCGGTATACAATGCACCCGACCCCAATGACTCTCCCTGCAGGTGGTGAGCCCACAGGGAGGTGACTCCACGTAGTCTTTTTGGGCTTGGCCCGGCCGGGCCCCGTGGATCCAGGCCCGGCCACCAGACGCTCGCCGACGAGCTCCCCTCCCTGGTCTGGCTCCAGAAGGGGGCCCCGGTAATAATAATAAGAAGAATATATATTTTGTATTATTACAATATAATGATATAATTATTATTATTATTATTATTATTTTATATTATATGATTATTATTATTATTATTAATAACGTTGTTGTTATTGTTGTTGTTGTTGTTGTTGTCGGATGCAGCAACAACTCAATATTCAAGAAAGAACAATCATGTTTCTGGCACTGTAGGCTATAGTTTATTTTGGGACAAAATGTGTGTAAGCAACAAAAGATGGTGAATTGGTGATGGTGAACATTCATTTATTCTGAATCAATGACCTGTTACTTTTCGAGGACAATAAGAAGAAACATCGTCTAATATCATCCATAACCACATAGAGAACAAAAAACACAACATGACAACATACATACTTAGGAGGAGGAATTAGCATGTAAGCTTGCTAGCGGATCCGGGCTGAGATAGGGAGGCTTGTGAAGAGCTTCTCCTTGGTCGCTGTGACCCCCATTTCCATAGAAATGTTATGTAATTCCCCAGGGCTGGCCGCTGCACTGCAGGCTAGCTGTGGGTTCCTGTGGTTCCTCTGCGGTCTCTTCTGGCCATTGGCTAATACAGACACTTCAAACAGCCCCTCTCCACACATGTCCTTCATGTCTGACGTTTGTGTACCAAGAGATGAAACAATGGAATGAGTGATGATGTCATATCTTTCATCTTGGCTGCAGTTTGCAAGTAACACATGAAGTAGAAATACATGTAAGTCATCATTTCATTACATATAATGTGCAGTGAATGCGTGTGTATGTGTATGTTTGTGTGTGTATGTATGTGTGTGTGTGTGTGTGTGTGTGTGTGTGTGTGTGTGTGTGTGTGTGTGTGTGTGTGTGTGTGTGTGTGTGTGTGTGTGTGTGTGTGTGTGTGTTTGTGTTACCTGCAGAGTGCTGGATCTTAACGGCGACGCAGTCCTCCTCAGTGAGGCCGCTCTGAAGACAGCTGGGCTCGCCTCTCCTCTCCTTACAAAACACAAGAGATACAACTACTGCTACTCCGACTACCAATAATAATAATAATACATTTACATTTACATTGAGGGCATTTGGCTTTTTCATCCACAGTGACTTATAAAGAGTACATCGCTGTGGTACATAAAGATAAGAATAGAGCAGGTTTCAAGCATTCATAGTTATGAGGCAAATAGAACGAGTTTCAGAATTGCTAGATTGCTAAATAGCTGGGATAAGAGCAGAAGTACGATTCTGAGCACATTGCCAACATCTAAGAACATACAATATGCTAAGTAATGCTAAGTAGTACTATTAATAATGCCAAGACGTACAAACATGCAAGTTATTGCTAGGGATCGCAGAGGAAGGCGGGTGGGGGGGGGGTGGTTATACAGAGTCCAGGTGAACTCTGAACAGGTAGGTCTTGAGTCTCTTGTGGAAACTGGTGAGCGATGTCATCCTGACAACAGCCAGGACCTCATTCCACCACTGCGGAGCCAGTGATCTGTGCTGCTTCACGTGTGAGGAAGGGCCGGATCCTGCGTCTGGTGGATGTCTTGTAGAATTGCTCTCTACAAGACCGGGCCACAGAGGTGATGTTGGCGTTGCAGCACAGCTGGTCATCCAGTACCACTCCAAGGTTCCTTGCAGTGGGTGCAGGGGAGACTTCGATGTCCTCAATGGTAGGACATCGAAGGTCCTCAACAAGTAGGTCCATCTGAGGGCAGTCTTTCCCCGGCATGAAGTCTAGTCTCAGTCTAGTCTAGGTCAGTGTTTCCCAAACTATGGGTCCTGAGCCGTTGGGAGTGGGTCGCCAATTTAGATGTCATGGCATACGCATTATGTATTTTTGTATCTTTTGGGTCCCAAGATGCAAAGGTTTGGGAACCCCTGGTCTATGTTAAGCTTCAGGTGGTCGTCCATTTGCTGATGTCAGCCAGAAATGTAGAGATGCGTGTTGCGATTTACATGTCAGAGGGGGGGAAAGGAAAGAAACAGTTCTGCATAATACAAATAACGTATGTAAATGCATGCAATACTATACAGTTAAAACATTTAAAGCCCTACACAAAACACAACTTTTAAAGGTGTTTGAGGACCTATGAATATAGTATGTTGTTCTTGGGCATTGAGTTCAGGTAATGCACTCTATAAATGACATTTACCATTATAAGTAGGAGTAGTAGGGTTAGTGTGCAGCATTGTAACAACAAAACAAGAAATGCGAAAACCAAACATGGCTTTTTTAAGACTTTTTAAAAGGTTTTAAATGGTTTTAGGTTTTAAAAGACTAGGTCACTACTTCTACTACTACTACTTCTACTACTACTACTTTTTCTATTACTACTACTGCTACTACTACTTCTACTACTACTACTACTGTCTATTTCTACTATTACTACTACTACTACTACTTCTACTACTTCAACTATATATTTATTTATTTATTTATTATTTATATATTATTTATGTTAAATATATATATATTTCTGTTGTACAAATAGCAAATTGTATTAATGGTATTCACGAATAACATTTAATAGTTACTGCAAATAATCAAATCATTCCTCCAAGGTGTGTATGTGCTTTGTGTTGAGCTAAACGAAAGACTCCCTTTCGCTCGGTTTAGGTTGGTGTCTTTCTAACAAAGTAGCACATGTTTATCAGAGCCCTTGGGTCCTTTCCAGATCCCATGAGCTGCAGTGTATCATTTCAGGATGCATCGGACAGCTTTATGGCCTCTAACCATCCTTATCGGCCTACGGGAAGATGAATGTTGCTGTTTTGTTGTGCATCCCTGACTACCTGTTAGCTCGTTCCAATTGATTTTCATCGCATAACAAATACAAATAAAGATGCGTCTGTGACGCAGCAATTACAATGCTTTATCTGATGTAAGGGGAAGTTGCACAACAATGGCGTCGGCTGTTTAAAAACATGATTTCCCCACCTCTTAAACATCATTTTTCTACTAACAGAAGAGAAGTTGACAGTAAAGACATGTCGGATGTCAGACACCGCCTCTCTATCACTTCTGCTTTTGCAATAATATAACTCTGTATAATTGCATTTGCTGTTCCTCTTCCTGCTTCCTGCCTCACACCCTATGTGAGGCTTTAACGATTGAAATAGTTGAGAGGCTGATGGAGAGAAAGCATACAAGCATTTTATGTGACCAACACTTTTACAACTAACTGATTTCTCTTCCTCTTGATCAGTTACTAGAAACACACTTATTAGGTTTGAGAGAAAGTGAGACTACATATTCATTATTCCTGTTCCAAGTGCTGTGTTCCCTCCACCAGGTTGTTCTACTTAATGTTTGCTCTGCCTTCATAGAACAGAACATGCTTTAGTTTCTATGGAAAGTAACCAAAGCATCCAGACCAAACACAAAACACAATGGAGGAATTTCCATAATTGGGACAATAGTTAGGTTATATAGGTTGGCTGTTGGCCACACGAGGAGGAGCAACACATTCTGGTATTATAAAGTGTGTGATAAGTAAGAGGACATTTGTTATCGGATGGAGGAGATCTATGGAGTTCATGCAAACTGGACCAGGGCGCATGCTGACACCGACATAAAAAGTCATTTTATTTCCTATGTAACTTTCCACGGTCAGGAAGAGTAATAGACAACATTGGGGGAAAGAGGTGTGTGTGTGTGTGTCTGTGTGTGTGTGCACATGTCTATGTGTATATACTGTATATGTGTGTGTGTCTGTGTGTGTGTGTGTGTGTGTGTGCACATGTCTATGTGTATATACTGTATATGTGTGTGTGTGTGTGTGTGTGTGTGTGTGTGTGTGTGTGTGTGTGTGTGTGTGTGTGTGTGTGTGTGTGTGTGTGTGTGTGTGTGTGTGTGTGTGGAAAGAGGTGGGTTTGATTTGATCTCCTCCTGGTCTGATGCATCTCAAGTGGATCTGTCCAAAGATTGAAGCTCTGGTGCTTTGTGACACAAACAACCTTCCCCCACACAAACACCACCACCAGGTTCACAAAGCTCCAGGTCCAGCGGAGTCACAGTATCGTGTCCGAGAGGACAGGGGAATGCCAGGAGGCTGAGGGATACCTACCGACCACCAGGGTCTGATCTGATCCTTCCTGGCCACAGAGGGGCTCATCCAGCATCATATCCTTGACTCCTCCTCAGGGTTCCAACCAAGCATGGCGAAGCAGCAGTTAGTGTCTATGCACCACAAGCTCTAGAACAAAGCTTTTCATTCAACATGCATATCTGTATGTTCTATTTTTTATTTCTATTTATTATATTTTACATTTCTCCTCTTCTTGATTTCCTTTTGTTAAAGAATTATGAACGGCCTTGTGTTTGAATGGTGCTGTATAAATACACTTGCCTTGCCTTGGTGTCCTCCTTCCTCGCGGCCTAAAGAGGGGGAGAGAGGAGGCGCCAGGGGGGAGGAGGAGGACGCAGCAGATACTGCCTGACTGCGGCGTGGAGGTGTTGGGGAATCATCACTCGTCTCCACCTCACTGGTTGTTACCTCTGCTTCTCGGTCAGGCCAACGGGAAACAACGTGTTTCAAGGTGTCATTAGCAGCCTCTAGTGGCTTGAGTTGTAGCTGCAGTTATAACTATATCATGCTAAGACGTAAGGCAAAAGTGGACCAGAACAGGAATAAAAAAGCAAAAGAACACGAATAAAACATATTAATATTAATAACAATCATAATAATAGCAGTGATGGAATGAGTGATGTTTCATTGAGCAAATAGCTGCAAAAGATAAGTGATGACCTTCGTTATTACTAAGTTGTAAATGACAAATGAGTCATTTTTATGAGACACAATATATGAGTGAAAGTTTACACAAAAATCCTGCTTTAATGTCTGAAAATATGAAATTAAAGTTCTTTACGTTTTGTTTTATAGGCTGAGAAAACTGTAAAGCTCAATATCTGTAAAGCACTGAGCAGTGAGCACATAAAACCTTGTAAATCCAAGATGATGAAGAACAGACTAAAAGGCCATCAAGGGCTCTTTAAGTTAACTGATACATTTGCACTTATACGTGAAAAATGTAGCACTTTATAGTGAACAATGAACAATGTCTGGAAGACTTCCATAAAAACTGGTCTGGTCATATCTTAATTGCTTTTTGTGAGTGTAAAATGGGCATACTGATAGAAAGAGTAAATAAAGCATGGAGACACACACCACATCACCCTTGTACTGTAGAGAGCTGTCTAGATAACAGTGACACTAAAGCTATCGAGATCAACACATATTTGTATATTGAGGCACGATATACATAATAAAGATATCACATACAGTATACAGTACATAATAAAGATTGTAAGGTAGTGTAAAAAAGAAAACAGATCAGCTGTTCTGGAAAATGAAAAGGAATTGGGGATATAGCCTCAGCGACGCGGAGAAGAGGGACCTCCAAGACACCAGGGTGGACCCCAAGGGGCTCTTTGGGCCCCGTCAACTACAGGCCTCCCAAGCCCCCATCTACGGCCCAGGCGGTGAACCACCAGTCCAAGGTGCCTAACCAGAAACCAAGGGTCAATCTACAGTATAATACTCCTGCTGCCTCACTTCTAACTCCACATGAGTGCACGCCCACCACCATGCTGTTAGATGAGGTTACCACCATGGTCTTCAGGGATTCGGTCAATGTTGTGTCCAATACAAATCCCACCACTTGTAAATCTGATATTCTTCTTGCCAAGTTGTTTCAAGCTATTTTTTTGTCATCGCCCCTTGGCTTGTTAGCATTGCAAACAAGTCTCTTCTATCTGGTCTGGTCCCAGACAATTTCAAACTTGCCTGTATCCAACCTCTAGTTAAGAAATCTGGTTTAAACCCAACACTCCCCCATAACTAATGTCCTATATCATTAACTTTTGTTTTCAAACATTGTTTCATAAATAATGGAAGGAAACCATATATTTGACGAATTCCCATCTAGCTTTTGGAAGAACCACAGTATGGAAACAGCCCTACTCGAGTAACTTTGCTGTCCTCGTTAGGCCTGTCGGCCCATCTAGCTTTTGGAAGAACCACAGTATGGAAACAGCCCCACACAAATAACTTTGCTATCCTCGTTAGGCCTGTCAGAATAACTACTTTTGTTAAAACAATTGCGATAAACTATATTATTGTCATTTCAACACATTTTATTGCCACTGACACAATAACATAATAGCATAATAATGCAACACCCTTTCAAAGAGCAGTTCACTTTAAATTCCGAAACATATATACGGACATATTTAGACACTGCAATTGGAAAGTTACAAAATATAAAAACACCTCAATGAAATAATTCATGTTGCTATTAGAGTCAGTGACATAAAAAAAATCATACACACACACAGTCACACACACACACACACAATGTTTACGAATGAATATATAAATATTAATATACAAATTAATGTATATATATCTTATATATATTATATATTCATGTATTCATCTGATTCATTTTGTCCGTTTTACACAGCTGTGTTTTTTCAATGGAAAGTATGAGTACAATAGAGAAATGTGTCTTTGTTTTTCATGAATGTAGTCTGTAGTACACGTTTACACCAATAGAGGGCACTGTTTATTTCATTGCGCCATTTTTGTAATAAAACAATTGTTGAGTGGGGAATTGAATGGGATGAGTAAGTAATAATCATATTAATCATGCAATTATGCTTCAGTGTGTGTGTGTGTGTGTGTGTGTGTGTATGTATGTATGTAGGTATATAGGTATATATATATATATATATATATAGTACAGTATATATATTCAAGAAGAAGAATCAATGAGTTTAATGAGGATATGTAGTGAAATGAAAAAGTGCCGATGCCCAGCGGAATGTGCAACATAACAATACAGATATCACAAATATCACAATTGAAGGGAAAGAATCAGAATATCCACACTATTTACAGTCTTTACAGCAAAAGGAGCAGCTTTTATTTATTCTTTTTTAATGATAAATATGAGCAAATAGGCAAATAAACAGCAAGCAAAGAGGCAGATAAATAGAAAAAGGCATATAAACAAAGTAGGCATATCAACAACAAGGCAATATATAAAAACAATTGTGCATGGGAGTGGGCAATGGGGGCCCCCTAGTGACATACTGTATATATATATATATATATATATATATATATATATATATATATATATATGTCACTATATATATGCCATATATACA
>PIJE02000101.1:476082-511082 GCA_002895965.2 Coryphaenoides rupestris | reverse complement strand
GATAACAATAAGTAGTTACATTTACTCCAAATGGTTTGGATGAGTTAGTTTCTCTTTTTACTGTGAAAATGTGATCAGACTTGCCTGTACCTTGACCTTGTACCTTGTGTTTGTTTTATATTCTGTTATTCAGAGCTGATTCCTTCCCTACGATGGCTGACAACTACTGGTTGACCACATGTTTTACCCTGATCATGTGATCTGACTTCACTCTTTCTGCTACCTGCTACCTGCTACATTGGTGAGTCACATAGCTGACGCTAACGCGAACGTAGCTGCAAGTTAGCACATGACTGTATACAGATGGTTCAGGTGCATCTGTATGCATGTTGCTGTGTGTGTGTGTGGTGTGTGTGTTGTGTGTATGTGTGTGTGTGTGTGTGTGTGTGTGTGCGCATGTATTTGCGTGTGGTGTATGCGCCTGTGCGTATGTATGCGCATGAGTTTGCGTGCATATTGTTGGTCGATTAGATGCTCAGGACAGGCAAGCAAGATGAGAGGTGATCTGTTTCCATGGCGACGGCAAGGCTGTAAACACACTACCACTGACTCATCCCTGTACAATAGAGCCTCTCGCTCTTGCACACTCACACACTCTTACACAACACTCTCTCACTCACACACACACACACACACACATACACACACACACACACACACACACACCATATTACCTCACACTGACATACAGACACAGACACAGACAGACAGACAGACACACACAGACCTCGTATTGCCTCACACACGCACACATACACACACACACACGCACACACACGCGCACACACACTTATTCTCTTATTTTAGAGCACATACTCATTATGGAATACAAACAGACAAAATCACAAAATAATAAACAGTATTAAATATAGACACCCCCCCGCACCTCCCCCCCTCCACACACACATATACACACACACACACACACACACACACACACACACACATCAGATAAGTCTCATTTAAATGATCAATCGATTTGATTCAAAGGTAGACTGCTTGATTGATCCGTAGATTGCTTGATGGGTGGACAGTGATTGACCGCAGGGAGATCATGACCCACCGGCTGAGCAGCTCCGGCCGCTCCCACACCGAGGACTCTGTCTTCCTCAAGCCGGACGAGGACCCCGTGTGGCTGGACGAGCTGCCCACCAGCGGCGACAAGCACCGGGACCTCCACGCTGCGCCGCTGGCCAAGCGCAGCGCGTCCCTGGAGCCGGAGGCGGGCGGGCCCCTGGCTGGCCAGCAGCAGCAGGCAGCAGCGGGGGCGGCGGGGCCAGAGAGGGGGCCCCACGAGGTGGTCATGCAGAAAGTCTACGGCCTGCTGCTGGAGTTCCACTGCTGGGCGGCCCTCATCGTCCTGTCCCAGGTCACGGTGGGTGCAGCGCAGGGCCGGAGGACGGCATGCCAGTGACATTGATAGCGTAATAATTGATAGCGTAATAATAATGCACACTGGGCATGCAGAGCTGGTCGGGGACAAAAAGGGCAAAATCACACAGATCTTCATGTGCATATTGTGCAACACTGATGTCGTTGTTTACTGTCTAGACTCACACAACACGTATAATGTTGTATACTAGATGATCCAGACAAGCTTCTAAAAGGGGGGGGGGGTGGATGAAAAGTATACATTTGTATGTAGTGCATCGCGGCATCCGTATTCTTTCATACAGTCAGCAAAAGAGCACGAGCGTGAAATGGCCCCCTGTTTTCAGCTCTCCGTGTGAGCTAGGGGTCCAGAACATGCTAATTACCATATTAGCATTGCAAATAAAGCCCCGGGCGGCTACGAGTTTCCCTCTCCTGCCTTCTAGTTTCTCTTTTGAGTCAGAGCGCACCAAGCTCAAATACTGGCTCAAGTGTTGTGACTGATTGTATTCATCCGTTGTTAAAATGTCATGTCGGCTTTTTCATATTAATTATCTATATTTATTCATATGTCTCCTTTCTCTGATGACTATAAAATGATTTCATTCAAGAAGAAATGAACAGGTGCACATTATCATAATTTGTGTTGGTGATGAAGGCATCATTGGAAACACGTCATTTTACATTTTGCAATTTTTATTTGTTTTTTATTACTTGTTTTTTGCATCATTTCAGGCTTTGGATTTTTTGGGACGAAATGTACAATAAATAATAAAACGTGTGAAATCTGTTTCAAGTTCCCGCCCTCTTGTTTTTTTTGTGGTTTTTTTCTGTTGCCAGGGTTACTGGGTGTTTTTCGTGATGGAGGGAAATGGTCCCGTCTCCTCCGTCTATAAAGTCCTGCAGGTGGTCGACTTCTACCTGGGCTCCATCTTGCCCTGCAACCCTATCTTTGGAGTGGATGTGAGTAGCACACTGCTGCTGCTATAGAACACAAGCACACACACACACACACACACACACACACACATATACACACACACCAACTCTGTGATAGGAAGGACAGTTACTTGAGGGGACAGCTGCCCCATTGTTTCTCAAATATTTACTTGATTTTGAATTATTTATATGACCCAACCCTGAAACTGAAGTGGTCTGGTTGTGTTGGAACACAACTCATCTAAGTTTAATACATTGAATAATGTGTAATAAAAATATATGTAATATAAATAATTATATACTTTTATAAATCATTTACATTTTGTAAATAATGTAAATAAATAATGTATTTTATTTACATGTTGTGCACTGTGTTTATTTTACTTACTTACTTTACTTACTTACTTCATGCTGTTGCCGACTGTCTTGTGTTATGTACGCACCTGGAAAATCTTTTCACATACGGGAAATAAAAGCTTTTGATTCTGATTTCGTTTTTGTTTTCCCTCCTCTTTCCTCTCTCACCGTTGCACACTACTAGTCTGCCAGGCAGTTGATGGCGGAGGTGGCGAACACCAAGCAACACCACTGGGTGGTCCTGGGCACGGCGGGGGTGGGCGGAGCCATCTGCGTCCTGATGGTAAACCTCCTGATGCACCGCTCTCTTCCCCCCCGGCCCACGGCTCCGTAGCGAGCACATCGTCATGTGATGAGATAACACGTAGATCACGTTATCGCCCCCAAAACAACATCTCAAGCCGTCTTTAGATTGGTGTCTCGAAGGCAAAGCACCGGTTGTTGTTTGCCCTTGGATGTCCTCTTACTTTGAGGGATTGAAGGGGGGGGGGGGGGGGTGGCTTTTTGTTGTTCTGACATTAGTTATGAACAATTGTAAAATGATTTCACCTTGAACACATTCGACACATCTTTCCAAGCACAATTCCAAATTCACTAACTCACTAAACCATACATATTGGCACCACCCATTTACTGTTTATGTTTACACCAAATAACATGCACATACCTTATTCATATTCATTTTCATTTGTCGTCCCCCCCCCCCCCCCAAATGTTTTGTACTGGTGAAAGGGTGACTTGTCTGAAAATCTCAAGAGGGGCTACAATAGTAAAAATAGTTTGAGAACCACTGCTCTGTTGTGTTTTGCTCCGAGAGGTTGAGCAGAACTAAAATTGTTAGCTAACGTTACGAATGTTAAGCGACTTGACATGTAACAATCTGAGCGGGGAATATAACATTCACAATTGAACACTGGGCGATTAGATAGTGCCATATAGGAGCATGGACATAAAGTATTCCTTTGATGCTTGCAGAACAATCTAAAACCGACCTATGTATACATGAAGTCATGATTTAGGTTTAATTTCTTATGTATTGAAATATGCTAACGGTATTATTATATGATTTTACATACATACATTAAATCTTCAACCATATGGATATAAGTTGATTGATTCACGGATCCATTCATGCATTTATTCATGTCCATTTACGCATTCACTTACACCCTTTCTCGGCATGCTGGAACCTCCTGGTTGCCCGGGCGACGGCTCCCGCAGGTGGTTCACATGGTGTGCAAGTGGAACTCCGGCTGTGGCCTGTGGCCCGCGGCGACCGTTTCCGCAGAGAACTGTGACAGGCGTCAATCCGTGAGCCGCCAGCCCTCCTTCACCCTGTCGGAGTGGACGGACGCCCAGGAGGACCTGCTGGACCTGGAGCCCGTCCCCCAGACACCTGTCTTCGACCTGGGCCTGGAACCCAGGGCAGAGGGGGATGCCGCCACCCTGACCGTCACGTCGGTGGGGCTTCAGGAGAGGTGGGAACACACTGGGGGGACACTGCAGCGCAGTAGCTGAGGTTGATGTGTGGAAACTACATGTGTGTGTGAAGCCCACCTCATGTCATCTTTCACACCGCCTGGGTCCGCGAGGGTCCGTGAGGGTCTGTGTGACGTAAAACCTGGAAAGCATGTCTGAGCCTGAAATGGCAAAGACACGCATCTATTGTATCTATTCAAGATTCAAGATTTCTTTATTGCCATATGTAACAAGTACAATGGACTGTTTACTCCCGATTCACTCCTGCAGTAAACATCAATTCTAAACAACTAGTATTAGTAATACAGTAGTACCTAGTATGTACAGTAAAACGTTTTCTTGTAAACATCATAAATCCAATAGTGTAAGTCTAGCGTAATTGTAAATAATAGTCCAATGGTCCATTGGACCAAAAAGTCTGATGCCACCTCAATTGATTATAGATTATAGTGCTCAGGTTACACATCTAAACCCTCATTTAACAGTGGTCATGGTCTTTGTCTTGGCTCACTGTAGATTATGCACTCACTTTTGTGTGTGCATAATCTACATAACATACCGTGACACCACATAACATTTCAACCCCAAAAAACACAGATAACACTCCTCAGCGTGATGCCGCTCTGGCAACCCGACCTGGCAACCCGCCCCCCATGTCCGAGTGCTGACACCCACTTTGACTCTGAAACTGTCTGTCTCGGTCACATCACGGCAGCGTGTTTCCACAGGCGGGGTTCCAACGTGTCCCTGACCCTGGACATGTGCACCCCCGGGTGCACGGAGCCCTACGGCTACGGAGCCCAGCTGTCGCCGCGAGACCAGTCGGCCAAGGAGTACCTGAGGGAGGGCGCGTACCCGCTGACCCCGGGCATGCTGCATGCCTGGGCCCTGGACGACCAGGGACTGCAGGCACAGTTCTACGTGAGTGGAGCGAGGGCCCCCCCCCTACACACACACACACACACACACACACACACACACACACACACACACACACACTTGCTTGCTTATGGTTGTCCATTGAATCCGATGATGACGTCCACTTATGTCCCTAACGGTGGGTTCTTGAATGGCTGAACAGTCCAATCCTGGAACCACATATTTTGTTGCAGGTCAGGCATGTATAAGTTGTAGTGGTGGTAGTGCTGGCAACCATGGGCATGTTTCTCCTGAGTCTCTGCTGTTGTCTTCTGGCAGTCCTCTCCTCCTCCATCCTACGGGTTCCATCCAGGCATATCTGCCGCCAGGAATTGCGGTCAGCAGCGGCAGCCTCCAGATCCTGGGGTCGGATGTTGCATTTCCTCAGTGAGGTCTTGAGCTGGTCTTTGTACCTCTTCTTCTGCCCTCCTGCCATGCGCTGCCCATGATGTATCTGGCCATAAAGCACTCTGCGGGGCAGTCGGTCCTGGGGCATCCGGATGACATGTCCAAGCCACCGTAGTTGGTGCTGGGTGATCGTGGCCTCTATACTTCTGCAGTTGGTCTTTGCAAGTATTTCTGTATGAGGCACACGATCACGCCAGGTGAGCCCCAGGATGCGTTGTAAGCACCCTATATGGAAGCACTCCAGGGACTTTATGTGGCGGCTGTACATTACCCATGCCTCACAGCTGTACAGCAATGTGGTGAGGCAAACAGCTTGGTAAACAGCAACCTTGGTGTGCAGGTGAAGGTGAAGGTTGGAACACCCGACGCCGCAGTCTCCCAAAAGCAGCTGACGCCTGTCTGATCCGGTTTTGCACCTAATGCTCGATGCTGCAGTCCTCTGAAAGGATACTACCAAGGTATCTGAAGGAAGGAGTTATTGTCAGTGGTTGTTGATTGATGGTGAAGACAGGTGGGGTGTGTGGGATGCTGGAACTCCACTGGCAGATCACTTCAGTCTTGGTGATGTTCACAGACAGCCCCATCCTGCTGTATGCCCTTACAGCCACAGCAAGGATGCACTGAAGGTTTTGGGGAGAATGTGCCACAAGAGTACAGTCGTCCGCATACTGCAGCTCGAGGACCCGCTCTCTGGACAGTTTGGTGGTTGCCCGTAGCCTCCTGATGTTAAAGAGGTTTCCGTCCAGTCGGAGGTCCACTGCAACACCACTGTTATCCTCCAGCTCTTTGTGCAGAAGTTGGCTGACACAGAGGAGGAAGATGTTGAAGAGTACAGGGGCCAATACGCACCCTTGTCGTACCCCTGTGCATACAGGGAAGGACGCAGACTCCTGTCCTCCAATGGTCACGCGAGCCTTCATCCCATCGTGGAATTGGCGGAGGATGTTGACAAATTTGGTTGGGCAACCAAACGTGGCTAGCACACTCCACTAGAGCTCCCTGTCAACAGTGTCAAAGGCCTTGGAGATGTCAATAAAGGCCACAAAGAGATCATGGTATTGTTTGCGGCACTTCTCCTGAAGTTGCCGGGCTGTAAAGATCATGTCGACCGTACTCCTGTTCTTTCTAAACCCGCACTGCGACTCAGGTAGCATTGATTCTGTGATGTTGTTTATCAGCCTCAACAGCATGACCTTAGCGAGCACCTTTCCAGCAGCAGCAAGGAGTGCTATATAGAAGAAGAAGAAGAAGAAGAAGAAGAAGAAGAAGAAGTAGTGATAGAGTGGATATAGAAGATTGCTGTGTGCCCGGGTTGTATGATAAGAAGAAGAAGAAGAAGTTGGCTGTGTGCCTTTACCTTTGAACGTCATGTATCAACCCTCGCCTGCCTGACTACCCGAACCCAAGCCCAACCCTGCTCTGTATGAGACTTCTTCCCGGTGTACTAGACCCTTCTTATGGACTACGACTCTATGTGGATTACGGACTTGAAAACCTGGTGTGGAACTTGAATTCATTATTTTCAGTCACGTGCACACTCGGAACACCACTGAGTGTGTCACATATGGTGGAGGATGCGGGCACAGGATTCTGACTGAAAATAATTCACCCACACCAAAAGCCATGGACTCCAAGGATATAGCGGCAATGGTCAGGCTACTCAACTCCTGGCGGGCTCGCAATCAAGAGTTCATACGGGCTGGATTAAAGCAGGGGAGACCCAGAAACGGCTGCTAGAACAGCAGGCCCAGCTACTGGCGGTGAGCAAGGAGGAGCACCAGAGGAAGTCGCTGGAGGTTGGCTACAAGCATAAAGTGAAAGCAATTGAGGACAAGCAGTTCGACAAGAAGGAAAGGCAGCTGGCAGCTGAGCACGAAGAGGCGGTCGCAGCCAAGAGACGACTGAGAGACATGACAAAGGAGCTCTCGGCGGAGAAGTCCAAGGTGGCCAGCGTGGAGACCAGGCTGAGCTCCCAGCTCAGCAAGCAGGAGCAGGAGATGAATGCCCTGCGGGCACAACAGGAGAACCTCCAGGGGGGCGCTGGAGCACCGCAGGCAGCGGAGGACCCTGAGCTCCAAGCCGAGCAGAGCCGGATCTGGGAGCTGGTCCAGGCCCTAATCAAAGGAGGGAGTCTGGAAGAGCTCCAGAACCAGATCCAGGCCGGGGAGAGGAGCGCTGAGCCCCAGCCGGCCACTAAAACCGGCGTCCCGGCCCCCGAGGCTCACAAGGTCACCAAGGAAGAGGCAGAGATGGAAGCACTGTACGCTCAGTTTATTCAGAGCAACCAGGATGGCGTCCCCCCCGTCGCTACCAGCGGCAAGAAGAAGAAATCTGCCAAGAAGCAGAAGGATGAGTCTGCTGCCAGGGCTGACCCACAGGTCCAGGAGAGAGAGTGACTCATCACACTGCAGGAGGAGGCCTCCATTGCCAAGGACAAAGTGAAGCAGCTCAGCCAGGAGCTGCAGGTGGAGAAGCAGAAGGCAAGCTAGGTGGAGGCCATGATGGAGCTGGGAGGCATGCAGGCTAAAACCCAGAGTGGATACCAGGAGCTGCAGGCCATGCAGAAGGAGCAGGAAGGCATGCAGATCAAGATGAGGGAGCAGCTGGAGGGCCGGATCAGTCGGCTGCAGCAGGAGAATAGCATCCTGAGAGACGCCTTCAGCTCCGCGGCCAACCAGATGAAGAAGGTGCGCTCAGGGCTGCGGGAGCAGCTGGATGCTGAGCAGAAGCATAGCCGTGAGCTGCAGCAGGCCTGGGAGCAGAGCCAGCAGGCCTACAGAGTGCTGCAGGAGGACTGCTACGGCAAGGAGACCGAGGTGTCGACGTTGCGACAGGACCTCAAGATGTGGGGGGAGAAGCTTGTCCTGGCCCTGGCGGCCAAGCGGACCCATCAGACAGGCCTGGAGAGCCAGATCCAAGACCTGGGGCAGAGCCGGGCCTCTCTGGAGCAGGAGCTGGCCGCACGACGCCAGCGGCTCCAGCAGCAGGATCAGACCCTGCAGGAGCTGCAGAGACAAGTGTGTCTCTACGGAGGAGCTGGGGAAAGAGAGGAGTCGGGGGGAGGAACTGGTGAAGGCCCAGAGTGCGTTGGAAGGCACCAGCTCCAGGTTGACCTCCGAACTCAAAGTGTTGAGCGCGAAAAACCAGAAGGAGCTGGCCGACCTGCAGGAGGCCCAGCAGCGGTTGATCCAGCAGAAACTGGAGGTACAGGGCCAGCTGCAGGCAGCACAGGCTGGTCTGCAGCAGGAGCAGCGGGAGCACCAGGCCACCCGGGATGCCGTAGCCCAGCGAGAGGAGCAGGCCCTGGGACAGGCCAAAGAGCTCCAGGCCCAGCTGGCGGCTGAGCGGGGCCGGAGGCGGGACGAGGTGGCCAAGGCCCGGGCGCAGGCGAAGTGGACGGATGCAGCACGCAGTCGCCTGGAGAAGCGCAACACGGAGCTGATGGCGCAGGCGGACCCGCACAGAAAGCAGGCGGAGCAGAAGGATGCCGGCCAAGGAGAAGCCCTTGTCGAGAAGGTTACGGTCTCGGCGGAGCCTTCAGAGGCCGGGTCAGGAGAGGGCGTGGTGCCAGTAACACAACCACCAGAGGCGCAGCTGAACCGAGAGGAGATGCAGCAGACGAACCGGGGGGAGGTGCAGCAGACGAACCGGGAGGAGGTGCAGCAGACGAACCAGGAGGAGCTGGAAAGGGAAGATGAGGGGACCCCTCCCCGGCGAAGAGATAGACGCCCTACAAAGCGGGGAGGAAGCCGACCTAGGGGACATGTTCCCCCTAAACCGCCGACGTGGCCCCACTGGCAGAGTCCCTAGCTGGGAGATGCGGCTCTGCCCAGCTGGAGGACGTCAACCTCACCAGGAGCCGGCTGGCCGACCGGATCCGGGGGGACCGAAGAGACGGAGAGGGCCTTCCAAGAGATAAAAGACGCCCTCTGCTCAGGACCAGGGTGGGTGGCCCCGGATTTCTCAAAGCCCCTCGTGGTCGAAAAGGACGCATCCGAAGCAGGGGTGGGTGCCGTCCTCCCCCAACTTCAAGAAGGTCAGGCGCCATGTCCAGGAGAGACTCCTTGGGGGGCTGGGCCGAGCTGAGGCGGAGGGTATGTGGCCGCCGGCCACTAAGGAGCCTAAGAGGAGAGCTATGGAAGCATTATTCGTTCCTGGCATTCACACTTCTGCCCATAGAGGGAGCCCCGGAGACACAGCCGCCTTGACTGGCAATTAGCCGTATTGGAATTGCCTGCGCCTCGTTAGAAGAACTCCGCGGCAGCCAATCAGGACCTTGCCTTCAGGACATAAATAGGAGAGGACCTGGGTGGTGGGGAGAGTCGAGGAGAGCGTCGTGGAAGTGGAGGAGGTCGACATCAGAGGTCGACATCAGAGGTCGACATCAGAGGGGAAGAGGAAGAGGAAGAGGAAGAGGAAGAGACGGAGGTGGAAGTAAGAGTGGATATAGAAGATTGCTGTGTGCCCGGGTTGTATGATAAGAAGACGTTGGCTGTGTGCCTTTACCTTTGAACGTCTGACAACCTGTCTTCATGTATCAACCCTCGCCTGCCTGACTACCCGAACCCAAGCCCAACCCTGCTCTGTATGAGACTTCTTCCTGGTGTACTAGACCCTTCTTATGGACTACAACGACTCTGTGGATTATGGACTTGGCACTGCTACTAACGTACACTTTCCCTCCCCATTGCAGTCGATAAAAGTTGTATTTCATTGAAACTCTGGTGTGGAACTTGAATTCATTATTTTCAGTCACGTGCACACTCGGAACCCCACTGAGTGTGTCACAATACATATGCAGAGAACGCCCTCACACACACAAACGTGCGCACATGGACAAAAATACAAGAAATACAACCCAATCCACGTCGGAGAAAGACATTCACAGACTTGTAGACGCACACCCGCCCACGTGTGTTCATACACGCAGATGCACACACGCACACACACGCACACACAAAAACACACACACACGTATGACCCTATGAACATCAGTGCACACCCTGGAGCTACTCCGGCATGGATCAGTGGGCGAGAGGAAGCTAACGGGAACATTTGCATAGCCAAGCCTGTGCTGGACCGCAGCGTCTGCCTGGCAGAGAGATCTCCCACTCCGGCTGTCTGTCCTCAAACTCAAGACAACACTCAGTCAGAGGGGAGCGAGGTATTCCACTGGAACGGCCTGACCAATCACGTCACTTCCGTTGCCATTGCTACGGTAATGCATGTGTTCTCTCTCTCTCTCTCTCTCTATCTCCCCCCCCAACCCAATCCAGGAGACGCCGATGAACTTTGTGGACCCTAAGGAGTACACCTACCCCGGCCTGGTGAGGAAGAACCGCTACAAGACCATCTTACCGAGTGAGTGGAGAAAGAGAACTCAAAGCACAACTCAACTTGTATGGTTTGATGTTAGCACCAAGGTTAACAGGGAAAGTAGCGTTAAGACATGCAGCAGAACGCTATGGACAGTTAGAGAACACAATTCAATTGAGGAAAACAACAGCTGACATAGTATAGAGGGGACACTGCACAGAAAATGAACAGCTTAACATGTGCAGTTCCCAATAATGGTTTTAAACAGATCTGAGATCTTTTATCTGACAAGCTGTAGGTTTTGGAGTGTCTGTGTGTCCCTCGCTCGGCTCGGTCGCCTGATCACGTCCCTCTCTCTCTCTCAAGACACACACAGCAGAGTCATGCTGGAGTCCCCGGACGAAGACGACTTCCTCAGCACTTACATCAACGCTAATTACCTGAAGGTAGGTGGGGGAACATTGTTTGTTTGTTTGTTACTGATGGAAAGCCAAGTGGGTCTGTAGTCATCATGTCAACGTTTTAGGGAAGTACAATGTGCTCCAGTCAAGTCAAGTCAATTATATTTGCATGGCCCTTAATCGCAGTGCTAGCAGAAATGACTGAGGTGGTATGGTTCCATCTGTTCCCGCGGTTGGATTTAAACTATGACATACAGATGTCAGATAGGCCGACAATATACCTCCCCCCCCCCATGGGGTACATCAGATATTTCAGCCCATTGCGTGGGTTATATACGATACAGAGCAGAACCACAGCAGCTGGAGGCTGGGGTGGTGGTGGGTGGAATCCAGCTCAGTACTCAACTCACAGAGTGAGTGTGTGTGTGTCTGTGTGTGCGATGGAAGGTCTTAAATTGACTGCCTATCTGTGTACCTTCGTTTGATTGGACCGCTTAGCTGTCTCAAAGGGCTTCGGAGGCCACATTGTATGACAACCTCCTAACCTTATAGCTCCCCGAACAGCAAGGGACAAAATTGTGCGAAGCAACACAGAGAGAGTGCACCGGTAGCCATGCTAAAGCCTTGCCGCGCGCTAAACAACCCCATAGCAATCCTTTTTGTTTTTTAAGTCGAATACTGAGTGTGGAGTCTGAGGGAGGTGTGACAGCAGGGCTTGTGGTGCGCAGGGCTACGGAGGCGAGGAGCGCGCCTACATCGCCACCCAGGGACCCACTGTGAACACGGTGGGGGACTTCTGGAGGATGGTGTGGCAGGAGAGGAGCCCCATCATCGTGATGATCACCAACCAGGACGAGAAGAACGAGGTGGGGGAGGCCTGGGGACGGAGGGCTCTATGTTGGATATATGATGATGGAGGGATAGATAGATGTTGGATGTATGATGGATAGAGGGATAGATGTTGGATGTTGGATGTTGGGTGGATGGAGGGATAGATCTATGTTTGATATATGATGGATGGAGCAATAGATCTATGTTGGACATATGATGGAAGGAGCAATAGATCTATGTTGGATATATGATGGATGGAGGGATAAATGTTGGATATATGATGGTGGAGGGATAGATCTATGTTGGACATAATATGGAGGGATATATGTTGGATATATGATAGAGGAAGACTTAAAGAACAGTTTAATGAATGATTGAATTAAGATGGATTTTGTGTGTGTGTGTGTGTGTGTGTGTGTGTGTGTGTCTGTGTCTGTGTCTGTGTGAGAGTTTGGGTGTATTTGTGTGTGTGTGTGTGTGTGTGTGTGTGTGTGTGTGTGTGTAGTAATGTACTCTATACCTCGCATCTTGTAGAAATGTGAGAATACTGGCCCGAGGACACTGTAACCCACGAGGGTATTGCGATCACTGTTGTCACGGTAACCCAGGAGGATGACTACAGTATGAGGGTGTTCGCTCTGAAGGTGAGATTCGAAAAAGACATTGCGCTTACAGCCGCTCACTTAACTCAATGAACCAGTCAAACCAGAACACAGCACCACCTATGGTCCAACACTGGTCACTGCATGCTTTCTTCTGATGGAGCATTTCCGCTGTTTCAAATGTCCTAATAAGATCACCACGTTTATGTTCTTTATTGTTAGTCGGGTTTCTTCCTCTTCTATCAACTGCAGCAGCCAAGCTACTCCTCCACAATTTTGGCAGGATGGTCAATTATTATTACCCCTTGGCTCAACACTTTAGTAGAGACATTAAAAGAGTGCATTTTCACTTACGTCACATTTTCAATAGTCGGCACGGGGTTCAAGGTTGTCAGGAACACTATAGCTTTTCCCCCAGCTCAATATCAACACCTGTAATAAATGTGAGCGCAGGACAAAGTGGCTTCTCTCTGAAATCAATGACCATGTGGTTGTGTTTTTTGACACGTGGTAGTTCAGGACAGACTCATCATCTTCAAAGTCATCACTGACCACTGGCCCATGGTTCTGCTCTGCCTCTCCTTCTAGAAAAACATACAGCGTCGTCCGCAAATGTGATGACTTGCTGCAACAGTCTTAGTGTACAGGATACTTAATATTCAAAATAGTATGATAGAATGTATGATAGATAATAGGAGAAGAGGAGTAGGAGGACGAGGAGGAGGACAGCTATATCACCTTACCAAAATTCTCCCATGCAATTCCCTCTCTTCCACGACCTCCACTGGCTCACGGTAATCGCTCGCATTAGATTCAAGACACTGGTACTGGCCTACAAGGCTGTCAGCAGAACTGCCCCTACCTACCTCCAAACATTAGTCAGAACCCACACCCCAGCCCGAGTACTCTGCTCAACAACTTTGGCTAGACGACTGGTACCACCTTCACTAAAAACAGGCAAACATCGCTCTGCCAAGTCCCAACTCTTCTCTGTTCTGGAACCGCAGTGGTGGAATGAGCTCCCGGCTGCAGAGTCCAGGGGAACTCCCACCTGTTCAGAGTTCCCCATGACTCTGCACATAACCACCCCCCCGCCTTCCCTCTCCTAGCCCTAGCACTAACTTGCGTGTTTGTACGTCTTGGCATTATTAATAGTACTTAGCATTGTTTAAGCATATTTTATGTCCTTAGATGTTGGTAATGCACTCAGAATGGCACGTCTGCTCTTATCCCAGCTATTATGCAGGCAACTTAGCATGTATGAAACTCGTTCTATTTGCCTCACAACTATGAATGCTTGAAACCTGCTCTATTCTTATCTTTATGTACCACAACTAATGTACTCCTTTTGAAGTCGCTTTGGGTAAAAGCGTCTGCCAAATGTCCTAAATGTAAATGTAATGTAAATGTAGATTACAATGAAGCGTGAACAGACGTGTGTGTTTATCGTCAAGCAGATGTTGGCTGCATAGTGTTGAATGTGGAGAAGAGGTCTGTGAACAGGAGTGGTCTGTGGACAGTGGTGGAAAAAGTACTCAGATCAGTTACTTAAATAAACATAGTAATACCACACTGTAGAAATACTCTGCTACAATTGCAGGGTAGCTTGTGGAATTCGACCTGGGGACCAATAAAACCTTATTGATATAATATCATAATTTTGTATTGTTCATTTTAATCTACAAAGTAACTAGTAACTAAAGCTGTCAGATAAATGTAGCTGAGTAAAAAGTACAATATTTGTTGTGCAGACTTGCAACTCCAGATGCCTGCGTTAAAACCACATTCAATGTCTTGGGGGTACAGTGTATCCATACATTGCATACATTGTCATAGTTTGGGGACCATCGGCAGCTGAATATTTTCTGATGAGTCAAAATAATGTTAAAAAATTAAAATACCGCAGTGGCCATTGGAATGGTCAGGACCCGGAGCTCTGACTGAGGTACTTACTTGAGTGAGAAGGAAGAGTTTCTTCACACTCCCTAACATCAATATCAGATGGTGGAGGAGCCTTTTTGGCCTTTGACCTTTAATTCACTTCACAGTGTAGCCCATCAGCTTGATTACATTTAGCAGGCGTCAACAGACACTTTTCACAGAGGTGTCATCCTAGGACAAACACAAGTGTCGCTCATAACACTATGGGACTCTGCTGCCTTTTATGTACCAGGGCACAAATTTTGCAGACTAAACTAGTGAAGATACGTCGACTAGCCATGCCCTGGTTCATACAAGAAACAGACCCATAGTTAGTGTAAGCAGACACATGTGTTTGTCCTACGATGACGCCTCTGTGAAAATGCTCCATAATAAGTGATGAATGGGTCGATGGAAGCATATTTACACACACACACGCATGCACAAATGTTTTGTGTATTTGTGCCCCTGTTCACACCCGTGCGTCTCCACAGATGGGGAAGAGGAACGCAGTCTGCGGCAGTATTGGTACACCTCCTGGCCTGACCAGAAGACACCAGACAAAGCTCCGCCCCTTCTGGAGCTGGTACTGGAAGTGGAAAAGGCCAGAGAGGAAGCCCCGCCCACAAGCGGCCCCGTTATCGTCCACTGCAGGTAAAACCCAACAACTTAATAATGGTGTAACTGTAGTGTAAATACTGCATATAAATTAGGAGATGTAGCTTTCACTTCCTGACACTCCCCTGCTCCTCTGCAGTGCTGGGATTGGTCGCACCGGATGTTTCATCGCCACCTCGATCCTTTGTAAGCAGCTGAGGATGGAGGGGGTGGTGGACATCTTGAAAGCCACCTGCCAGCTGCGACTGGACAGGTGAGTTAACCACAACACGGGCTCAGGATTATCCACAGCTCAAACAAACAGGAGATCCCAGTCTTAGCTCCGTAGCGTTGGAAACCAGAGGGTGGCTTAATCCACTGTGAAACACATCGCATGGGCTTGGAAAGAGCCAGGGTCCGAGAGGTGACCACAGGGATACCGAGAGAAAAACACAACAGGATAGAATATATATGCCGACACATCTGATAATTTTCTGAAGAGATGAGTAAAGCTGTTGAGTCTTCAGAAAAGGAAGATTCAAAGTAATATTATCCACTCCACACCACCGCCGCAGTGCAGCAAGCTAAACGTTAGCACTTTAAGCTGACAATGTGGGGTCAGGTATCAGTTATGTAGAAGGTTTGCTGAATACGTATTTACTCAGAATGTGTTGTTGAGTTTGAAAGAAAACGGGCTGACCAGTTCCTGGCTTAACAGCTTGTCTGTTAAGACGAGCTGTTAGTCAGGAAGGCCAGTGCTCCTTAATTAGCCTACTTTTTATTTTGGGTATTCAGAACACACCACTTTCTCTCACTCTCTGTGTGTGTGTGTGTGTGTGTGTGTGTGTGTGTGTGTGTGTGTGTGTGTGTGTGTGTGTGTGTGTGTGTGTGTGTGTGTGTGTGTGTGTGTGTGTGTGTGTGTGTGTGTGTGTGTCTCCACCCAGGGGGGGAATGATCCAAACCTGTGAGCAGTACCAGTTTGTGCACCATGTCCTCAGCCTGTACGAGAAGCAGCTGTCCCACCCTGCAGAGGAGTAGGAGGAGCAGCAGACCCCCCTGAGACACATCACTGTACCCCCCGGACCGCCGCCGCCTCTCCTCACCCACCCCCCATCGCCCCCCCTCACCCAGCCACAGAGCTGCATCGCCCCCCAGGTTCATAAAGACCTGAAGAAGAAGGCCTTGCCGTGTTGTTTTGGTTTTGCTCCACCCATGGTGCATGTCCTGAGCCGGCTTATTCTCACACATGTATCCACGTTCACCTCTGGGTGGTGCTAAAGAGTCCCTTACAGACATGGCAGAGAGAGAAGGGGGGGGGGGGGGGGTTATGCTTTCTGAACCTGGGAGTTAAGCCTCTGTCCTTTAATGCGTTGAAACCGGCCGACAGTTGTTCACAAAGGGGATTAGAGTTGCTGTCGTCGTGAATATCCAAATCTCAATCACCTTCTTACCTTTGACACTATTACACACAAAACATTTCAAACACACGCTCATTTGACTCGTTTTGTCTGCACAAGTTTGTCTGGGAAATTGTCACCAACCAGCAATGCTTTCTCTTTCCATGATCTTCATTTTAATGTAGGAGATATATATATATATATATATATACAGTATATATATTAAAAAAAAATAAGAAAATACAAACAAAAAAACAACAACCCAGATGCATTTGAGAGCCATCTCATCTTCAGGTTGCATGGTGCTAAGTATTCATTTTTAAAGCATGTACACATAACCAAACTACAAGGAATGTATTAACAATTAGATAATTCAATGATTCAATAATAAACAAATTATTAGGCATTCTTCTGAACAGTCTAAAACATTTCAGTATTACCATGTTTTCATATATATAGATATACAGTATAGCTATATATATATAGCTATAGATATATATGCTGTATATCGTTATCTATAGATATATCTATAGCCTATATATCTATAGATATACTGTATATCTATATCTATCGATAGATATATGATATATCTATCAATATTTATTTGGAGGAAGTGAGAGAGAGACCTTGAACCCTTCCCATGACTGTCTCTCTGACTCTCTGAGTGAGTCTGACTCTCTGTTTCCAGCAGTAGCCTGAACACATACATGCGTGCAGTGAGGCCTCCATGGTAGTGTATAGACGGGGCCAGGCCTAATCCATATGAAGCACAATAGATCAACTTTAAGGTTGTCTCTCGGATGTTCCGCTGTGAAACGGTCTTTTATTTCTGTATCGTGTTTTGAGTTTTAATGGTTTGCATGTACCGTATGGGACTCCATAAGGTCCACAATCAAAGCGACGTGATCGGTTGTCCGGCTTTTCGTTGTGTAAAGGGTTTTAGCCTATTATATTGCTTGTTCTCTGCCAATGCTTTTGATACAGCTTGCTTTTGTGAAACCAACCAGAGATATTTTTAGAACATTTTGATACAATCCTTTCAAGTAGATGCCTTGTGTATATTTATGTTTATACCATGATGGAATGTAGCTCATTGGTCCAATCACTGGTTTATATCGCAGGATTTCACAATAGAAACATGTGACACTTACCTAAATTACGTTTCAACATGAGGAAAATAAATCTTTAGGTTGAGTCTTCAGTATTGGAAATGAATACCTTTAGGCTTTGCTTTAATATGCTTTATGCTTTCTGTGTTTGTTATTACCTTGTTTTCTTGAAGAATTTTTACCTCAGACTTGTTAGACACACACACACACATACCCTTCCATTTGTTATCAAAAGTCGCTTTTTTTGTTTGACAACATGAGAAACAATTGTGAAATGTAAGGCAGCTAAACAGTGACAAAAGGCTCATGTGTAATAATAAGAAACTACATTTAAAACATCTTTGTATGGAAGTGAAAATTTAGGTCAGGTGTATTGTGCATTATCAACAGGTAGTTTTAAACCTATGTGAAATTGGCCCATGAAATCAACTAACTGGACATGTAGACAAACAAACTGCCACAATTTCCTATGACGGTAGAAACTGCAGGATTGAAAAGATACAGCAAGGGGGCACCGATCACAACACATCGCAACTCTGATCATGTCCAGTGTGCTTGGCCAAGACGTTTTATGATGAAGGTGACTTTGTGTGTCGGTTGTGAATACGGTCGAGACAATAGCCAGGCAGTCAGACATAGCCTACAAGCAACCAGCAGTACACCCTAGCCCCTCCACTGCTATAGTAGTGCTTTAAGTTGTGAGTTTTTGCATCCAAATTAAAGTAGATTTTCATGAACATGGGTAGTTTGTTTGTGTATTTATTTTTGGTGTGGTATTAATGCCAGGATGCGTACTATTCTGACATGCTACATATATACTGTATATAGGCCTAGTACTAGTATACCTGTCTCGTCATACAGCACACATACTAATCTCACCGCTAGATGGCAGTATATACAGAGCAATATGGTTACTTGTCCACTGCCTTTGCATAGAATTCAACTGCGAAATAAAAATATTTTATGGTGACAATTAAATGCTGAATTTACAGCTCCAAATTAAGCGACATTATTTTATTTATTTATTACATTTTATTAACTATTAACTTGCAAACTCCGCTGTTCTGTTGTGCATTGGCAAACGCTATATTCTATGTATTGTAATACATCTTAAATGTCTCTCTGTTGCAGGTAGCCCTAGAAGTTATAAAGTAAACCTGAAAACGTGTTAAAACGCGTTGCCCACGCCTCCTTCAAAAAAAAGTCGGTCCTTTTAAATCTGCAGATCACAAGGCTGACGTCACCTAACCCCTGAGCCACTGGGCCCTGATTGGCTGAAAATGACGTCAACCAGATTTTTTTTCCCCTCTCCCTGCTGAACCATGACCTCATGCTTGGTTCACGTCAGCGCTGAAGTGCACCTTCTGTGTTGCCTCGACTCGCTAATACCTAAACTAAACACCATACCCCCCCCCCACCATCACCATTATCCTCATCTGAATGATAATTTGTTCTGCTGCAACATGTTTGGATAATGGTTTTTTATTGTAAAGCGGTCTTTTATTGTAAAGCTCCAGCGGCTGTACTGTACAGTAGACGGCTCCCGTTGCCCTCGACCCCCCCCCGCCCATGACATGAAGTAAACACCACTGACCACCCCGTTAGCAACTTGAATGGAGAAAAAGAAGTCGCCCGGCTGCAAACTCGAGGCTGTATGAAAGCCGCGCACGGAACAGCAGAGGTAAGATTGTAAATAAGGTGAAAGAGCGAAACGCAAAAAAACGCTGCGTTTTTATACTGGCGCGGCGTGCTGCTGGCTTCCCCCCCCCCGCCACCGGTCTGCGCATGCGCGTCCCACTACGCACCCGCTCGCTTTATAGCGCGGAATAAACGGCGAACGAGGAATTACCGTTTGTGTTCATGACAGCCTCTCCGTCTCGTTTTAAGGTGGGTCATATTAGTCCTATTTATGTTCCTTCGCCGTCAATGTACGCCACGCTTCTTTCGTTTATTCCTTCGCGATCCTTCGTGTTTGCGTGCTGATCTCCACGTCACAGCGACTGAGCGTTACATCTATAGCGCAGTGGAGACACGCTCCGCATCCCTAACGCGCATTTTCTCCCGACGAGACATTTTGCGTTTTATATTGACTCTATATATATATATATATATATATAGTATATATATATATGTATATGTATGTATATTTCTAGGCGTTGTGTACTGTACAGCAGTCCTAATCGAGGTCGGTTTCTCATGATTATTTCTGCCTGGCACAAGGCAGTGTTATTGTGGAGGCAGACCATAACACTCAGACCATCACCATCAGATCAGTGGTGCGCCCTCTTGTTTTTATGATAATATCAGTGTTCGTTTATGGATCTCCGCATTGCTGTGATATTATTCTCCGCGATCTGAGTTGTATTTGTTTGACTTACAGTGCAGACTATAGCTTGCCTTTATATTAACACGATACGCGAATCACCGCATGCTCTTGTTATGACGGGGGGGGACGGGGGGGGGGGGGGACGGGGGACGTGATGTGCCATGGACTCACCTTTGAGGTTCCCATTCACAACAACAACAACAACACACAGGCGTGGGAACTCCTGCACCGCTAACAGTGTATTGACATTTCAAACCTGAAGTGCTGCTTAAAGGTTGTTCCGTTTCTGAACATCACAGTGATCGCTGCCTCTCCTTCAACAAATGTACTCTTTGTAAGTCGCTTTGGATAAAAGCATCTGCCAAATGCGCTAAATGTAAATGTCATGAACAAATGGATGCACACATTAATGAAAGTTCCATGCATAATTGGAATTGATGTTACCGGTAGATTAGATGTATGCCTATTGAATGCCACATAATGACATGATCCACAGTAACCTTGCTATGAATCAGGAACCGACAAGGAAGGGAGGTGGCTGTGTTGCTTCATCTGTTTTGAACTCTGACCTCTCTGCACAGTCTCTGTGCACAAATAGCGATGCTTACTGGGTAAACACAATACTATCGGCTGTTGGACTCCTTGCTCCAAAAGTTCCCGGTTGAATCCCCCGGGCCTCTACCTTAGTCCTCATCAAGCAAGATGCTGATCAGAGACTGGTGGTTAACCTGCTCCTTAGTGACCTGTCGCTGTATTCACTGTCTAACCCCTACCTGCTCCTTAATGACCTCTTAATGTCACACACACGCACACGCACACACACACACAGAGGAGGTAGGTCATCCCTTTGTAAATTACAGTGATACTGAGAAATTTGAGTGCCAAGAGTTGCTTTGAGAGTAATTGTTATATCTAGTCGTTCACTGTGTTGTTGGTGTCCCTAGGGCCTGACTGGGTGACGTTATGCACAGGGTTAATGAATAATGTCTCTCTCTCTCTCTCTCTCTCTATGGCTCTCTCTCTCTCTCTATGGCTCTCTCTCTCTCTGGCTCTCTCTCCACTGTTTGATACAGCACCAGTGTCCAGGCCACTCTTCCCGGCTGCTGGTTTGATATGAAGGCTGTGTCTCTGTGTGTCAGATACAGTTGCTTCCTCCACATTTTCTCGTTGGGCGTCTTTGAAACGACCAAGAGTTCTGTCTCTTCTTCCTTGTTCTCCTATTGTTATGAATGTGTGACGGTTGAGCCTGTTCGGCATGCAGATGACGACTTGGAGAGACTAATGAGTGAATGCTGGGTGACAGGCCGTTGGGCTGTTTGGAAATTCCACGGTTACCTACCCTTTTGCCTTTTCTACTCCTGCATTGAATTGAATGTTTGATTTGCCTTTTTTGAAAAAAAAAAAAAGAAAGAAAAGAATAATATATATCAGTAATCTATCTACATCCAGCAGAAATAATTTCAGATGATTATGTGGAATGTATTGTTGCAAAAGTAGCAAGATAAAACTTATTTTGCAACAGTTTTTCCCAGCGTTAATGCTTTATGTCTGCGTTGGGGGGGTGGGGGGGAGGTTGTAGCTTGAAGGACTGGCTCGGCCACCAGTGAGCAAGCGGTTATGTAAGTGCTCTTAATGGGCTTCTTCTATGCCGCCATATTTAGGCTAACCTAGCGCTTGTTGTTTGGCTACTATTGGGCGACATCATATTCCGTGTCCGCCGCCGTGTTGGTGCTGCCGTCAGCGCACAGCACACCGCTCTGGTCCAATCATGTCCGACAAGAAGAACAAGCCCCGCCCCCCTCCCCACCACCACTTCCCTCCATCTGGCTGTTTCTATGGCAACTGCAAAATCTGCTCGTGTCTGCATGCTCTCTCTCTCTCCCTCCCGCTCACTGTTTGTCAGATCCAAGAGGTTTGTTTGTTTGTTTGTTTGTGTGCAGTGTCTAAAATGGAGAAGGGAAGCCAGCTTATATTTCTGGTCTCACTGAAGGCTGTTTGGTTGGGAGAGGATGCTCAAGGCCGGGCTTCCTGGTGCTGATCTCTCGCTCTCTCTCTCTCTCTGTTATTCTCTCTGTTATGCTCTCTCGCCCCATCAATCATTCCCCCCTCGATCCTTCCCTTTTCTTCCGTGTCTGCTCTCTCTGACTGCAAAGTCCCCATCTCATTCAGTGCATCGCATGCTGAAGAAGCAGCATATTGTCCACCATGTCCTTTATTTTGTGAAAGTCATATTTTTTCTTTGAATACGTAAATCTAAATGAAGTGTGTACATGTAAATTAAATTCAATCTAAAAGTCAATATTTCTTAAATTGCCCCAGCAATATTAGGTTGGCTTTATTGCAGTGTGACTCTGCCAGATTTCTTTTATGTCTATTATTGTCTTGCTGGAGCACAGCCAGCGAGAGGGCGAAAGAGGACGAGAGAGAGGAGGGAGAGAGAGGGACTCATTTAAACATGGCGGTAGAGGCATGGAGTCACACCTAGGTGCTGAGCCCAGAGAGAGAGAGAAGACCGAGAGACGGAGAGACGGAGAGACCGAGAGACGGAGAGACCGAGAGACGAGACCGAGAGACGGAGAGACGGAGAGAGAGTAGCGGGAGAGAGGCTGCTGTTGTCCATATGAAGCGTCATATGTAGGGCTGCTCAGTAGTGGATGGGAGAGCCAGGCAGCGCGAGCCGCTCCGGGAGCCCAGCTGCTATCCTCTGCAGGGCTCCTGCTCCTCCAGGTAAGACAGGACCTACCGCCGCTGTGAGGTGTCATGGAGGCTGTGGCGAGGCGGGCCGCTGCCGGGGCGCTCGGCATCATGCAGATGGAGGGACGATGAGTGGGAGAGTGACCATGTGTGTTGCTTGAGGGAAGGAGGGAGGGAGAGAAAGATAGTCCAATGTCGGCGTACACGACTCCAGCCACTTGGCTGCACAACGCGACGACAGCGAGCGTTGGCAGAAGCATTACTTTATGACACAGCATTCAATGGCAGATGTAAAGGGTCACATGGTGGCTAGATTTGCTTCGGTTTTGGGTAGAGTGCGAGATGTACCTTGATGTATTCTGGAAAGCTGGACAACGTGTGATATATAAATATATATATATATGTGTGTGAATTTGATGATGCTATATCCAATATTTAACCTGCGCTGGTTAAAACGTTTGGATCGCATAAACATTTCCTGTTTATGCACTTGCAGCTGTACTGCAGTTCCCTCTGTGTGTGTGTGTGTGTGTGTGTGTGTGTGTGTGTGTGTGTGTGTGTGTGTGTGTGTGTGTGTGTGTGTGTGTGTGTGTGTGTGTGTGTGTGTGTGTGTGTGTGTGTGTGTGTGTGTGTGTGTGTGTGTGTGTGTGTGTGTGTGTGTGTGTGTGTGTGTTGCCTCTGCGGTGTTGCAGCGCTTGCATCAGTGAGGTTGCCAGGCACCAGCTGTACATGCATGTGCAGTGCTTGTTTCGCCCGTGGTCCAGGAGGCGTGGCTTCCTCTCCTCAGTGTTTCTCCGTTCTCCTTTCAAAGTTGTGTGGGATTGTATATGTTGATGTGACTCAAGACATGCAACTCATATTGTCTTACTACTCTTTTTTAATAGTAATGACAATGGTTATTGATTTTATATATATATATATATATATATATATATATATGTGTGTGTATATATATATATATATATATATACTGTATATCTCAAATTGTATTACATTTTTTAAATAAAAAAATGACAGGTGTGTAAAAAAAAAAAATACATTTAACGAATGGAATTTAAATAATGTTATGTTATCAATGATACAAAAGCAAGCAAATAAATGCAAAATAAAAATGAAAACCCCCAAAAATTACACAATATTCTGTGTGATGATTGTCGTCCATTCGTTTGCGTCACTGTCAACACTCGACTCTCACTTCCTGCCTAAAAGTTTCAAGCTCCATTTAGACACGCTGGTGAATGAGAGGAGAGGCTTTTAATATTTGATGACTCCTCGTGCCTGAGGATGAATAAAAGAACAACTCTGACCTTCTCATCGGGGCTGTGACTCAGGGTTGCCCTGGGAGTGTGCTGGCACTCGGTGTGTGTTTGGAGGTGCACTTTGTGCCTCTGTGTTCATTCAGCGCCACTTGAGGAGCAACACCGCCAGGGCAACTCTAGTTGTGCTGGTTGACTGTAGACTGTTTTTGTATCTGCGCTCTGATGATAAACTATTGGGTTGGACAGTTCATTTTAAAGATCATGGTGGCTGTTGCAACCTGCACACTGGCTGATTGGTTGGTGATGTTCTTTGGAACAATGACAGGCCAGCTATCCTGTGTCATAATTCTGTCAATATGCCTTGATGGCATCAACACTAATGTTGTTTTCTCATTTTGGAAGACAAACAAGAAAATTGGTCTTCAAATGGTCAGTATAATTGACTATCAATTAGTTTGTGTCTTTCTTATAAAAAAGAAAGAAAAAGTGTGTGTGTGTGTGTGAGTGAAAAGTAAATAAGCTGCGGTTGCTGAGAGTAGACACACAGGTTATAGAGATGGGAAGAGGCCGTTTCTCAAGTTCGCGATCGGTCTATCCCCTTTGCTCCAACTCTATCACACTGGTTGCCTTTAATACTTCAGGGAATTTTCACCGTTTACTTCTTTTTAGGTTATATTTAGCCCACTAACACTTTGATACCTTCAGTAAATTCAGATGTGACATATGGTGTTGCAGGTATGGTGTTGGTAATGTTGCTCCTACAGGTAGGTCTCCCTACCTACCTACCTACTACCTCCCTCCATCGCTCCCTTCCCTCCTACCTACCCTCCTTCCCACCTACCTTACTCTCGCTCCCTCCTTACCTTATTCCCACCCTCCCTCCCTACCCTCCCTCCCTCACCTTGCCCTTGCCGCTGGGCTGGAGCAGCTCGGTGACGGACACCTTGTCCTGCTGCAGCCTCCGCTTCACCAGCTTCGAGCAGCACACGTTGAGGGCGCCCTGCACGTGCCAGGCGTTGTACTCCGAGAAGGTCCGGCTGTCGATCACCAGCAGGCGGCCCGTGCCCCGCTGGATCAGCCCCGCCAGCCGCTTGATCTCCATGGTGCTGCGCTGCTTGCTCGGCCCCTTCTCCCCCGCCATCGTGTCTTCGGGTAGGGGGGGGGGTGGTACGGTGCTCACCCCTGGTGGTGGTGGTTTTGCAGAATGGTGGAGGGTGAGGGGGGTATGCTGGAGGTGGACGGGGGCGGGGACAAGGGGGTGGCGGGGTCAGTCGACGAATGAGGCCATCGGAGCGGAGTTCTTCAGGAGGTCCATGACGCCTGTGACACAAAGACAGGAATGATAAAGAAGTTTATTCAACTTTTATTATGAAACCCAAGTTAGTCTGGTTCTCTGGTTCGAGGAGATGAGGGTGGACACACACACACACACACACACACCCACACACACACACACACACCACACCACACACCACACACACACACACACACACACCACACAACACACACACACACACACACACACACACACACCACCCACACACACACACACACACACAGCGGACGGACGAACAGAGCTCTGGCAGGCGACAACAAACGATCTACGTTCAACCTCAAAACACGCAGTCAAGTGCATCCAGAGGCTTCTATGCACATCCAGCCATCCACTTTTACCAGCCCACTTTGATCACCTTGTGTGTGTGTGTACAAATATAACTCCCATTCTACACGGAGCTATTAAAAGACAAGTTATTCCCGGACTTCAGAAGCCAACTGATTCACCCCAAGGGCTCACGACTAATCTAGCTTCCCGTCAGAGGGGAATATCACAAGCCACCAAAACAACACACACTTATACACAAACATTGGCTTAACAATAGAAATGGCATTTGTATTGGCATTGTGCAGGCTCGTGTGTGCGTGCATGCGTGCGTGTGTGTGTGTGTGTTGATGCGGGCTCGGTTGTGCACATGAAACAGGAAACTGAGGGTGTCGATCACCAGCAGGCGGCCCGTGCCCCGCTGGATCAGCCCCGCCAGCCGCTTGATCTCCATGGTGCTGCGCTGCTTGCTCGGCCCCTTCTCCCCCGCCATCGTGTCTTCGGGTAGGGGGGGGGGTGGTACGGTGCTCACCCCTGGTGGTGGTGGTTTTGCAGAATGGTGGAGGGTGAGGGGGGTATGCTGGAGGTGGACGGGGGGCGGGACAAGGGGTGGCGGGGTCAGTCGACGAATGCGGCCATCGGAGCGGAGTTCTTCAGGAGGTCCATGACGCCTGTGACACAAAGACAGGAATGATAAAAGTTTTATTCAACTTTTATTATGAACCCAAGTTAGTCTGGTTCTCTGGTTCGAGGGAGATGAGGGTGGACACACACACACACACACACACACACACACACACACACACACACACACACACACACACACACACACACACACAACACACCACACACACACACACACACACACACACACACACAAGCACCACACACACACAACACACACCACACAGCGAGCGGGACGACAGAGCCTCTGGCAGACGACAACACGATCTACGTTCAACCTCAAAACACGCAGTCAAGTGCATCCAGAGGCTTCTATGCACATCCAGCCATCCACTTTTACCAGCCCACTTTGATCACCTTGTGTGTGTGTGTAAAATATAACTCCCATTCTACACGGAGCTATTAAAAGACAAGTTATTCCCGGACTTCAGAAGCCAACTGATTCACCCCAAGGGCTCACGACTAATCTAGCTTCCCGTCAGAGGGGAATATCACAAGCCACCAAAACAACACACACTTATACACAAACATTGGCTTAACAATAGAAATGGCATTTGTATTGGCATTGTGCAGGCTCGTGTGTGCGTGCATGCGTGCGTGTGTGTGTGTGTGTTGATGCGGGCTCGGTTGTGCACATGAAACAGGAAACTGAGGGTGTAAGATAAATTAAGATGCGGTATTCAGGGAGCAGGTCTGGACACAAACTCATAGCTCTCGTGGCATCCTATGTATGCATGCCTCTCTCTCTCTTATTAAAGGGCAACCAAGCACTAGAATCCAGACCAAGGTTAATTTGGTGCACATGCCATAGTTCACGTAGCAGGTCGGATCACCATGTACATGTCCGAGGGGCGGGGGGGTAGTGGTATGACGTGTGTTTCAGCAGAGACTGGAAAGCCTGTAGAAGCCTAGGATGCCTGGATTGAATGCCTCAAATGCATGGATGCATTTTATGGATGAACTGATATGGGCCCCAGAACTGGAGGCATCCGCTGATCCAGCATGGCAGTGGTTTACTTTACTTAATTATGATTATTATATTATTATTATTATTATTATTATTATGGATTCTTTACCAGCGGCTTCAGCCATATACAGCTGGTACACTTTTAGGTATCTTGCTGTCGATGAAAAGCCAGCTCTGTCTCGGCATGTGTCTCTGCATCGACGAGCCCTACTGCACACACACACACACACACGCTACTGTAATGACCCTCCGGGAGGGTGTCTTGGCAGGGGTGGGGGGGGGGGAGTCCTTGCGTTCTGCCCTAGCAAACGACAACCCCCAGAATCGACATGCTCGCGTGCTTGAAGGCAGCACCGCATGCAGCTCAGAAGAGAGACACGTCCACCCCGTGAGCATCCGATGGCCTTTAAAGCTGACTGGATAGGCGTGAGAAACCAATCAGGTGCGGTTTCAATTGCAATTGATTTTCAATCAACATGCCTCGGAGGGGTCAGCATTGGTTACGACGACCCTGCCTCAACCTTTGTCCCTCATGTCGAAGCGTTATTCCAGCACTATCAGCGGCCTGCTATATTTGTCCTGCAAGGCACCCTGTGGCTTTATTGCTTATCAGTGGCCATGAAATGGGATCCTGTCGTTTTCCATGACTTCTGCTCTGAATATGAAGGGCCTGTTTTCCGTGGTCTGGACACCGGTTGGCATGCTAACTCACGTATTTTTAGTCTCGGTGTGAAACTAAATGCACTTCGTGTGCAGGGGGAGGCGGAATGGGGGGGGGGTCCAAGCACATGTGTGTGGTGTGTGTGTGTGTGTGTGTGTGTGTCTGTGTCTGCAGCCATATCCCTATGGACGTTAAATGGTGCTCATGCGCCTGGATCTGTGTTTGTCTGCGAGTGCATCTCTGCTTGGGTGCGTGTGCATGTGTGTGCGCGTGTGTGTGTGTGTGTGTGTGTGTGCATGCGTGCGCGTATGTATGCGGTGTGCTTGTGTTGAAACAAAGATATGGACTGTTGGGAAAAGGCCTACAACATCCTCTTCCCAGATTGCCCGTGTTGTTATTTTGAGGTACACACACTTCCGCTTCCACCACCACCACCACCATCACCAAGACAATGACACCACTGATGCTGTGCTGCTCCGGCGGTGCGGCGGACCCACGGGGACGTGCCAGTGAGGCCAATGTGTCGCTATTGTGATGAACCGGTCGGTGTGTGAATGGTGACTCACGGGTGGAGATTGTTTCGGCACTTCCTGATTGGCACTGGTAGGAGGAAGCCGGAGTGTCTGATCCGCCTGTGTGTACAAACCCTTTTTATTTACCGACGCCTTGCTTCAGAGGTGAATGAACTTTATCTACCGCCAGCTGCTCAGCTCTTGTAGATCCTAGCAGTGTACGGGATATGGATATATTATATTGTATTATCAAACACAATGGGTGTTTAACTGATACCCTAGTCATGTAATGCAGTTTGTACTCTCAAGTGAAGCTCACATTCGGTTTTATTACACAGTCCTGTAATAGTGTTTTGTGTGGAGGTAACATTGTAGTGTATCTATATGTATTTGAGGTTCATGTCACTTCAAATCAACCATCAGCCTGTCGTCTGGGTAAGACCTTCAGCCCAATGACGCTTTCCACAAACTTCAAAATGCGACGTAGCGGTCATTATGGACACTAGACCCCCCTAGTCATTTCAGCTTCAACGCTGTCTGTCCCCCTCAGCTGACCATGCCATGCAGTTTGGCTGCATATGGTTGCATGGTTTTCCTCTCACTGAAACCAAGGGGGGGGGGGGTTGCAGTTGGCACCACAGTTCAAACACGAGGAGAATGGTAAATGGTAAATGGATTGCATTTATATAGCGCTTTTATCCAAAGCGCTTTACAGTTGCCTCACATTCACCCATTCATACACCGACGGCGGTGCCAACCATGCAAGGTAACAACCAACACGTCAGGAGCAGGTAGGGTTAGGTGTCTTGCTCAGGGAAACCGCGACACTTAGCTAGGTGGAGCTCAGGGATCGAACCAGCAACCTTCCAGTTGGCAGACAACCACTCTACCTCCTGAGCTACTGCCGCCCCATGTGAAGGAAGAAATTTAGTATTTTCTGAAGTTGGTCGTAACTTCAGCATGCTGGCCGGCGGTACACACCCTGCAGCGTTCTCCTGCGCCTAACTGTCCTCTCTGGTCCCTCCATCTTCTCCAGTTCAATCTCTGTCACGCCCGCACATGCATTCATCACCATCATTCTCCTAATCTGACACTGCAGCACACTCTGGCCTCTTCCTGTTTAACCTTGGTCCAATGGTTCGGCTTGTTGTTGTGACCCCTCCCCCTCTCCCTCCACCGTCCTCCCCCCCCCCCCCCCCCCCCCCCACACAGCAAAGAGGATAATGCTGCCGGTTAATGCCTGGCTGGGCGGAGCTGGAACTAGCCGGGGCCACCAGAGGAGGAGGAGTGCCCCCCCACCGGGCTCCTTTTGTCATTGGCTGAGCATGACATCATCCTCTTTGTGTGGCCACTGTTAGGCGACGGGCTGGGCACGTGCAGGCCGGCTGTGTGGTGTTAAAGCCCTGGCTCCCGGCTAACAACCCCCCCCCCCCCCCTCCCCCTGCCCTCATTGAGCCCATTGAGGGTGCACAGACACACACACACACATACACACACACACGCAGAGGGATCTGGGCATCTCCCGGGGCGGCCTGGGACAGCCGAGCCGGCAAAGAGCATCATTGTGCCCCTTTGTGTGCAGGCTGAATGTAGGAAGCGAGAAGAGAGAGGAGAGCGGCTCTAAGGGTATTCATGGGTGGGCTGCTCCCGCCTGCAGCCTCCTCCTCCTCCTCCATCATCTCCTCCATCTCCTTCGTCTCCTCCATCGTCTCCTCCTCGCCAGCCCTTCGCTACTCCACTCGATCGGGGCCAACGTGTGCGCTCATCATGACCCTGGCAGCGGATCAAAACGCGAGGCTCTATTGCTCGCTCGTTTAGGTCCCCCATCTCCATCCCACATTTCCAGGATGCTCTGTATAGGGTGATGTAATGTAGGTCAGAGATGGATAGAGTGGGAGAGGCAGAGGGAGGGGGGTTAGCATCTCTCATGGGGAGGGGGGGGAGTGAAATTTACAGTTCTCTACCACCAGAGTTTTTGTTCTGGCATAGAATTGAGTGGAGATCCTGTTCATATATGAAACCACATACAGTATGTGGCCAAAATCCGACTTGATGGAACAGATTTTCAGTCTTGTTTTGACCCAGCAGACGCAGCAGGTGGTGGGGGACGTCATAGAGTGAGAATGTCAGGCTGGTCTGGCAGATGGGCTGGACACACACTCGCACACACACACACACACACACACACACACACACACACACACACACACACACACACACACACACACACACACACACACACACACACACACACACACGTGCATGTATACACACACAGACACACACACATAGACACACAGACATACATGGACATGCACATGTACATGCACACATACACATGCACATATGCACACTGACACACACACACACACACACACACACACACACACACACACACACACACACACACACACACAGACACACACACCACACACACACGCACGCGCACACACACAGGCCTGCCTCTTAGGAAGATCCTCTTCCACGGTACGAGTGAGCATAGTGATGTAAGACACACTGTTAGGCACGCAAATAGCTAACACTAAAAAGTACAGCGTGGTTGAATAGTGCACTAATAGACAGACGGGTGGGAGGACGGGTATATGATGCCTCTGCAATATCACAGGCTGCTTGTTTGTATCTGATAAGATTGTCCTGATAAAACACGTAACTTTTCATCTGTTATTACCGGGTAGATTGGTTGGGTACGGCGCTGCTCCTGTTTCTGCTGGATGGCTAGAGGGTGTGACGGGGATGGGGAGAGCAAAACATGGTGTTGAGGAAAACCAGGGTATCTTAGATGTTGGCTTTGGGGCCTGTTAGCGATCTGGACAGAGGACGACACTTCACTGTGTAATCCTTTTAGCGTTGTCTTTATCATCTTCATCTTCATCATGCTCTATAGATATTGCTCTTCATAAAAAAAATGGCGAAGCAGCAAAGTGAGGGTGGAGGAGGGGGGGGGGGGGGGTGCCTCTCAGTGTTAGTGAGGTTTAGATCAGTGTGTGTGTGATGCTCAGACTACCATGGCTTCCAGTATCTAGCTAGTATCTGGTAGATAAGTACAGAATGCAGGACGCTGCTGTTTGTGTTGACGGGGGGGACTGTGGTGACTCACTGTGTGTATTGTTTTCAGGGATTAACCAGAGAGCCAACGCAGGGAATTTTCCCTTTTTTCTCCTTTCATTCATTCATTCATATTCTGTTTTATTCTTGTTGCGACGCTTCAACAAAGACTGGTCTGGGTGTGTTTGGCGAGGTGACGTCACCGCGTGAATAGTTGTTTGTTGAGGAACAAACAGAGCAAATGAACCGTTACAGTACATGTTCACAGGCAAACTGTACGGCATGTAACAACGTGTGTGTGTGTGTGTGTGTGTGTGTGTGTGTGTGTGTGTGTGTGTGTGTGTGTGTGTGTGTGTGTGTGTGTGTGTGTGTGTGTGTGTGTGTGTGTGTGTGTGTGTGTGTGTGTGTGTGTGGTGTGTGTGTGTGTGTGTGTGAGAATGTGATGGCACGCTGTAGACAGTCCCGTGCACACTGCATACACGTGCATACAAAACCCAGTGGCATGCGGTCAGCGTTGGAATATGACCAGCTCTGCTCTGTTAATGTGTCCATTTGATACGTTTGTATCCCTGATCTTAATGCCACATACATGTCACACTGTTATTTACAATGTGATTATCGTTGCTCACAATGAGATTACTTTGAAGTTGTCGGTAAGGTTTTTACTTGGAAGGATGTGTAATGCCGCAGAGGAAGAGGTGGTGCATGTTTGTGGGTTCAAAGGTCAAACATCGTCATCATCTGGACCTGGACTAGTATGAGCGTTTGGGCTCTCTGCTCTGTCCTCCTGCCTCTTTCCCCATCCTCTGATGTTCTTCATTTCTTATTTCTTGTCATCTCCGTTGTATTCTCATTTTCACATCTGTGTTCCTCTATATTTCCATATTATTATTTATTATTATTATTATTATTATTGTTAGTGCATTTCTCCTCCACCTGCCCACGATGTCACTACATTCTCTTATTTTTTACTTATTGTACCCCATTCCTCCATCATCTCTTTCTCCTCTAATATCTCATCTGCCTTTCATTATCCACCTCTCTCTCTCGCTCTCGCTCGCTCACTCGCTCGCTCTCCTTCTTTTCTGTTTTTCTACACTTTCTCTCTCTCCAGAATTAACAGTGTGTTTATCTTACTCCCTGTAATCCCTCTCATGTCCTATTCCTCCCTCCCTTCTCCCTCCCTGTCCAGTGTTGGTTCGATTATGCAGTGATTCATAGCTGCAGTAGCATTCCCTCATGGTCATGTGACCAAAGCCTGCCTGACAACATTGGAGTGAGTGAGTGTGTGTGCGCGTATGTGCGTGCGTGCACACTCACATGCACTCCTGCACACACACGACTCAAATGAAAGATTGACAGTGTTGCATTTACATGTAAATTCATCTAATGAATTCTAATTCCGCAAGCGTAAATCAGCTCCCAAAGCTGAAAGTGATAATGCGTAAATCATTCGACGGCGCTATGTATAGATGTATAACCCCACCCAAAGCAAGGCAGGTTTTGTTGGATAATGATTGTCACATTGTTTGCGACCAACACTTTGGACCAGTAAGACAACAAAGGTGTGCTGCCTGACACCACCCAAGTGCTGCAAGAGTCCTCTGCTATCTGTGGTCTGGGACAAGACAGACAGAGGACTTCAGCATTAAGGGACGCCATGCAGACGTCTCTTCATGTTAAGTTCTTTGTTTCTGTGGACTGCTGCTGGGTGGTAGTACTGTGTATGGACCTTCTATCCAGATAAAGGTCATGTAATATCTCCACAATGATATGTGGCATGTTGTTTTCTGGTGATTCAGTAAGTCTATGGTTTATATGAAATAACTACATGGTGAAGCCTATTTTTGTGCAAATGTAATATCTGACAAATAAAAAGTACTCATTTTATGAAGAGCTGTAGTGCAAATCTAAGACAGTGTGGTAAGTTCAGAAAATAACACCACTTTGCTGTAATGTAGCCTTTAAATCCAGGAAAACACAAAACGCATGCCATATTACGATGTCCAAAAAAGATATCTAATCTAGTATCACAATATCGATGTATTGCCCAGCCCTCATGTTATGTTTTGCAGCAGTTAGTCAAATCTCTTTTTAGAAGATGGAAGATGGACAGAATTAATCCCCCTTCAAACCAGACATCAGAATTTAAGACGGTGTGCAGTGTTACATTATTAAGGGCAATATTGATTAAGGTCAAACGGGTACTCAATATACTGTACACACAATCTGACTAGTGGTCTCTTGGTTCTTATGTTTATTATTAGGCCTCTTAATGTGCTATACTAAATGACAGATGATCGACTGTACTTCCTTCTCTTCGTCTTGCGTTCATCAGACAGGAATAACAACAACAACAACAACAACACGGATGTTGTTCACTTATTATCTTTTTCTCGGCATCTGTCCATGCAGGTGGAGCTCGGCAGGAAACAGGAAGTGGTGGTGTACGACCAGAGTTCCAAAGAGGCGGGGCATCTGTCGAAAGATGGCTTCTTGCACATTCTCATGGGCAAGCTGGAGAGCAGCTTCTATCGCGTCTCTCTGCTTACAGGTACGTGTACGTGTGTACGTGTGTGTGTGTGTGTGTGCGTGTGTGTGTCTTCACACAGTAGAAGAAGCAATACGCCCTACAACATATTGTGAACATGGTCATTCTCTCCAGCCAGTGAATTTATTGGCACTGAGTGTCATATCCGAGTCTGGTCAGCAGATGTCTCCAAAGAGCATCAGGCAACTTTACTTGTCTGTGTCTGAATAATGCCACTGTTATTGTCTATCAACAAATCATATCTTGGTAAAAGAAATCCTTTCAATTTTACCAGAAAGCAACTGGCTTGAAATAGTCGAATCTAGGATGTGTCTTGAGATTGCTAATGAGTCGTCTCTACCCCCCCCCAGTGTCTCTCGCTCTGTCTCCCCCTCTATCAGCATGATGCTCTGCTCTCTCGCTCTCTCTCCCCCCCCCCGACTCCTGCTGAATTAAAGCTGTGTCTCAAACTCTTTTGCTTCAGCCTCATTAAGCACGTTAGCGTGGTTCGTCACAGTAGCGGCGTCTGAGCACTGCAACAGAGAGGATGAAAAGCACATACTTGTGTCAAAGTTCTCCTCACTTTCTATGCATGCAGCTTACGAGAGGCGATATATTACACACACACACGCACACATAGTTAGCACACTCACTTACAGAGGCTTACGGGTCCATCCTGAAATGCGTCGCAGTAGAACAGGAAGTGTCATGGTGCATGGTCAGGACTGGGAGAGCCCCACCCCCCTCTCCTCATCTCTTCTCCTTCTCTCTCTCTCTCTCTCTCTCTCTCTCTCTCTCTCTCTCTCTCTCTCTCTCTCTCTCTCTCTCTCTCTCTGTGTCTTGTCATTTTGAATGATCTTGCTTATCTTCCTCAACACTAAATCTGTGTGGGTGAATTCCTTCCTTCTGCCCTCCATCCTTTCTTCATGCTGCTCGTCTTTACTTCCTGCTCTGAAATAAAGGCATCTTGCTTCTCTCACCCTCCTGTGCTGCTTTCTGCTGTTTCCACGACAACAGTGGCAGACTATATTCTCCCAGCCAATGGGATTGGTTGTT
>PIJE02000101.1:463582-473582 GCA_002895965.2 Coryphaenoides rupestris | reverse complement strand
CACATCTGGCGCCTTAGAGCCCTGTCTTGTTTTTTTCAGTTTTTTCTCTCTCTCTCTCTGTTTATTCCCTTCCCCCCCCCCCTCTCTCTCTCTCTCTCTCTCTCTTCCTCTCTTTCTTGCTTTCTCTCCAGCCCCGCCCGCCCCAGACAGCCCTAGAGGAGCATAAAGGTCAACAGAATATGGTCTTGTAGAAAACAAATGACATCACCGCCACTCCTGCCCAAAATGTAACGGGCCTTAAGACGTGACCTAGCACAATGACCCAATGTGCTAGCCTCTCTGTCTGCCCACACTAACCGTGGAGGTATATATGTGTATATATACACATATATATATATATATATGTGGAACAGGCAGACATTCTTTAAGGTCACAATTCGATGATGTAACCGGCGTAAATGATGTGTGAACATTAGAAACATGCTCGCTGCCTGCTTTGAATTTACCCCCCCCTCCCCCCCCACTGGGATCAATAACACAAATTGAATACATCTTATCTCGTAACACATCCATGCCGACACACTCACGCACTGCCATGCGTGTATATTTAGTTTCTTCTATTTGCAAACCTGCTTACAATCAAAGTGTACACACACACACACACACACACACACACACACACACACACACACACACACACACACACACACACACACACACACACACACACACACACACACACACAGGGAGAGGTCTGTGTCGAGTTTGGTTTTATGTAACTCTGTTTCTGTGTGTCTTTAGTCGTCTCAGTGGCCTCACATGATGAGCTTGATGTAATTTCCCCTTTCGTGTGTGTGTGTGTGTGTGTGTGTGTGTGTGTGTGTGTGTGTGTGTGTGTGTGTGTGTGTGTGTGTGTGTGTGTGTGTGTGTGTGTGGTGTGTGTTGTGTGTGTGTGTGTGTGTGTGTGTGTGTGTTTCCCTGCCAAATGTTTCCAGCATGACGTGATCTCTCTCCTCCTCCTTCTTTCTTCCTCTTACACGCACACACCAACTCAACTGGTCTAGGACAGACACATGGATATAAGTCACAGCTATAAGGATTGCAGCTCAAGCCGGGAAGAGAAATGATAGAGATCAATTATCAGTAATTCTTGCAGTATTAATATGCAGAACGAAGCACAACTGACTAGACTATAGCTGGTAAAATGATATATACATAAATGACCACAACACTGATTCCCTCCATGTAAAGAATCTTGTCGTGACTGATTAACTGTGATGTGACCCAACATGGAGGCATGGCCCGGTTGTCTGGCTCCATAACGTCACCGGCTTTATTGCACAGTGATATCATTATGTCCGAAAGCCACAAAATGGCTTCGTCTTGTAATTCTCTTTGGGTGTTTTTTTAAAAATGTAACTAATATTTGCAAAATATGATCATTGGATACCAATGCATACAGCATTGTGATTCATGATGATGATGGTGACGACGCTAACAATAACAGGATGATGGGCCGCACGTTGGGTGGCCTGAGTCATTCCGGAGCGTTCCGTGTGCACGGGCCATGTGCAGAGCATGCCCTCCGGAGCATCCCGACTGTAAATCTCCAGGCATGCCGGCCATCCAGTCCCTGCCCTCCGTCACGCACTTGCACGGTGAAACAGAAGTAGCCAGTTTAAAGTGTTACCTAGGTGTTGTCAACACGGCAGGTCAACAGAAGATGAGCCCGAGCAGGCTGAAACAATCCAACGGCAGTTAGCTCGTCTGTCAAACATTGGCTCAGCACGGCAGGAAAGAGAAAAGACAATCATTCAATTTGTGAGAACGTGGCTGAATAAATATCCATTCCAGGAGCTTTTTTTTTTTTTTCAAAGCCGCTACAACGACCAGAACTCCCTTCTGGATATTGACACTTGGTCATGTCCCATTTGTCTTAACGACGCCATCCGTCTCAGAACAGGGGGGGGGGGACACATACGCACATGCATAATGGGACACCCCTACACCACTGAGCCTGCGTCTGCATTCACTCTGCTCTGCTTCACTCTGAGGGCCATCTAGAGGGCAAAACCAGCACTACCACCACGGCAGGAAATTCAGTTCTTTTTAACAAGGGCCTTTTTTTGCCACAATGGAGTACACTTTGGGGCAATTTTAAGTGTTTTGTCAAACCTTATTTTTATGTTTGCATTGACCAATACCCAATGACTCCAATGAAAACTAAATCTGGACTTGCTTAAATTCTACCAATACCATTAATGTAGAATTTGTCAATACAGCCCATACTATGCCAAGCGTGACGGGTGGTGCGGAGTGGTTGAGGGTAGGGTGTTTGTAGACTTATGACTTAGACTTAAGGCTTATGTTGGTAGATAGGTAGATAGAGGGATAGACTGATTGATTGATGGGTGAGTGGGTGGGTAGGTAAGTGTATGGTTATATATTTGGAGCAGAGACCTTTGACACACAGACGAAGGGAGCGGACATTTTCCAGCGGCAGGACGGGGGCATGAGAAGTGTTGTACAACAATTCAAGCTGCTTTATCCGACCCCCGGCCTGGCCGGAGTCCACGAGATTCCTCTCATTCATACCAGCACTGCTTCGTGGCCGACCTTCCACGGAACAATACAGTACATTCCGGTTTACTGCCGATCGCTTAATCTCCGGCACACCTTGGCATCGCCTGCTCGGGTGCACCGCTGGGTGATGGTGCCATGCTGCGTTTGTTGAAGAACACACACATCCCAGCCATGTCCATCAAATAGTGGACCACCACCACACCTCCGCCCCACACAGAGATGTAATCTAACGGGCAGCTGTGGCTTCTTGGCGGTGTGGAAGCCAGCCCTGTGTAAAATACTTTTACGAACCTAGAACATGTGTTCTAGTGTAATTAGTATGAAATAAATGTGTAATTAGTATTAAATAAATGGTCCTGCGGCAAGGAATACACATCGACCAGGTACTCACTTCCAGACGTGTCCTCTGACCAGCTTATACTTTGACTTCCTCACGAAGCTGGAAGATTTTCCATTTCCAAGACAACAGGCTAAATTTGGAGTGGAAGCCAAGGCCCCCTGATTGAGGAATGCTGCCGTTTGTCGGCATTCAAGTTCCGAGCTCATTTCCCTCCTCCTCCTCCTTCGTCCTCCTTCTCCTTGTCTTCTCTCCCGTATACACACGCACACAACGGATTAATATACACGTTCCTTGCGAAAATACGCACACACATGCGTAGATGGAGCTGAGAAGGAATGTACTTCCCTGGGTTGTGTAAGCCCCTTCCTGTTTAAGATATTTCAGTGTGACATCAGCCCTCCTCACAGACACCCGGACGCTTACTGTGGAGCACGGGGGGGGGTGGGGGTGGTTAGTGTTAGGATTTCTTCAGCAAGATATTTAGATTCGGGTACGGGAAATGCTTATGATTTTCTGCAACGCTTCAACGAAACCCCATCAGATGACACCGCCGGGGGAGGCCAGTGTGCACACGTCGGCAGAGCAAGGCCATTCATTGATTCATTCATGTATAGCTTTCATTCATTCATCCATCCATCCATTCACCCACGGCTGCTGCGGCAGTGCCCCGAGTTCCTCTTGGCGTCGCATCGCTGTGGCGCTCTCTCACTCTCTCCATTGTTCTGCCTGGAACTGGCTTACTGATGTCACCGCTGCCATTGTGGAAGTAACACACACACACACGCACGCACATACACAGCGCAAGTTCAAGCGGCCCAGTCCTACAGATGAGACTGTGTAAATTGTGATGGTAAAATGTCATGTAGAGAAATGTACATTTAGGGTATTTGGCAGCTTTTGTCCGAAGCGACTTGTCGAAAGAGTGAAACCGCAATATATCGCTGTACAAATACGTGATTCTTAATATTTCCAGAACATCACATACATGTGTTTATAGAGCTCATCTTGTTTTACAATAAACACTTGTTTAGTAAGTACATCGTAAAGGTTGAGATGTGAAAACCAGATCTGGTTTAAGATGGTTCTACCGGCTGCTCCTGCAACCTGAACGCAGGGCTCATCACCACGAGAAGACCATCACGTTTAATTCAGGAACAATATGGAACAGTCCGGGAACATGGAACAGTCCAGGAACTTGTCCGGAAAATGGAAAATCATATGGAAAAATCGGGAACATGGAACTGTGTAGCGGAAAAATTACCATATACATATAGTTAAAGGTTCTACATGCCTGTATGTTTCTTTGTACTGCACACCATATTCTTATATTGACATGTTCTGCCTAGTTTCTGTTTTCTTGAACTCTAAGTGAACTAAGGCACCATGCTCCAGTCAAGTTTGTATCCCTTGTTGGCGAAAAACACCTTATCTGTGGAGTTAAGGCCCTCTCAGCTAGGGAGGATTCATCTCCTCCTCTCACCTTGAGGTACTCATCCTGTATGAACTCCGTGCACCCATGTTTTGCACGGCACAGGGGCTTCTCACGTGATTCGTGTGGTGTTGGACCATGCGAAATGCAAAGGAACTTTCATTTCCTAGCCCACCCTGCATAGTCTGAAGACTCCTGTTTATGTAACACCCTGCCACGTTTTTTGGCCATAAATATGAACACCTGACTCTGTTCGATGCGATCATCCTCAAAAACAAGTCTTGGTGGCTCGCGGCCGCTTGTGAGCCATTCAGCACTGAATATTGCTGTCCTGTTTTGTCTCTAGAACTTAAATTGTATGTTTTTCATTAAGTTCACATTATTTTGGTTCATTGATTGTTTGAGATTTTCCCACAACAACAGTCTGGGAAATGCCAAAAGGTCTGCGGAAATGGAAAAGTCCGGGAACATGGCAAAAGTCGGGAACAAGGAACAGTCGGAGAATACTGAACCAGTCCAGGTGCCATGGAACAGTCCCGGGAACATGGGCCAGTGGTTCTGTTGTTCATCAGTTCCCCCAAAAGCAGGAACAATTAAAACAAATGAAAGAAAGGAACAAAAGAGGTTCTTCCAGCATGTTGAGGTGTGAGTCCCGCTGGGCTGCTGATGAGATGGGAGCTCGTCTGAACAGAGCAGGCGGATACAGACTTACGCTGCACCATATGTGACATGCAGTGCGTGTGTGTGTGTGTGTGTGTGTGTGTTCATGTTCATGTCAGCAGGGGGCTGATGAAGCTGCAGTTCAGTAGAACGTGTCTTTCACCCTGCTAGCTGCGACAATCAACCCCCCCCCCACACACACACACACACACACACACATACACACAGTCCATGCACCATAAAGGATGACTAGGAGGACATTTAAATCGTTTTATTTGGCTGATCACAGCCTGTAGTGTCCCAGACATTAGCATTTAGAATGAGGAACACACAGCCGCCCTGCTCCCAGGGAGCTCTGTGGACACATCCACCCCCCCTGGGGAAATCAGCCCCCAAAACATGTTCTCTCCTCATTCTAATGCAATCTGTGTGTGTGTCTGTGTGTCTGTGTGTGTCTCTCTGTCTGTCTCTCTCCTACTTTTGCTCTCTTCCTCTGCACATATAATTACATACTCACAAGAATAAACACACGCGCACACACACACAGACAGCATATCAGCCCCAGTCATCACACACACATTCCCATTCATTTTCCCAACAGAAGACACAAAGCCCACTCTCTTCATTAGCAGCGTGACCACCAGAAATGAATTCATAAGGCCACACAACACATCACATGCACTCATCATGGCAGCAGATTCCTGTGTGGTCACTGTGGTACGTGGATCAAGTCAGCATCGATCACACACCGTGGCTTCTGTACCACGTGTGTGTGTGTGTGTGATTAGGGAGGAAGGGAGCCTCACACCTAGCAGCAGCTACAGACATATCCTGAGGGGTGCTGAACCAATCAATATGCTGCACACACATCACACTACACAACACACACACACACACACGTGTATATAAACACATACCGTTGTACATACCCAAGACATATTTTTATATATTGGTATATATTTGGGGGCCTGGGTTATCACCCTTGCTAGAATCCACCCCCGCCCAGGCATGGCACCTGTCTTGTCCTAGAAGCATTACATCACTGTAAGAGAAGCCCTGTCACTGATCCCTGGCAACCAGCGCTACCAACACATATACAAACACACGCACACATGCACACACACCACACACACACATGGGTGACGTGTGTGTCTCTCCTGGTCTCTCCTGACAGATGATAGGGTGGAGTCAGGTGGCTCTCCTGTCGCTGCCCGTCTCCCTCCGCCTAAAAATACTTTTACTACAAATATCTAATCTTGACCCCATTACACTGGGTCGGACACATGCACACAACACACACACACACGCCACACACACGCCACACGGCACATGCCACAACACACACACACAAACTTACACATGCACGGCACATGCACACACACAGACACACACACACACGCACAAACTTGCACACGCACATACACACACACACATCGGATCCAATTTTCATTTTTGTTGTGGTTGGAGTTGGAGTCAGTTGTATTATTTAATTAATATGAATAGAGAGAGAGGGTGGGGAGGGGGCCAGAGAGGGACCAGTGTCATGAGTGCTGCGTGGATTGTTTGCATGTCTGTTGTCACCTGCTGTGATGTTGAACACAGCGCCGTGGAGCCCTGTGGACTCACACCTCCACCGCTGAGCCCTGCCGGTGGAGGAGGAGCAGAGGGAGGAGGAGGAGCCACACCACTAGTTGGTGTGTGTGTGGGCGTGCGTGTAGCTGTGTGCTTGTGCATCTGCAATTCATTTATGCGTCTTCTTTGTGTGTGTGTGTGCGCGTGTGCAATGACATCATGTCTGTGGTACGCCACCCATCCCCCCCCCCCCCCTCCCTCCCCATATTTAATGTCCGTGCTTCCCCGCCCACCCACCCACCCACCCCACACCCACCCCACACACCCTCTCTATCGCTGACCAGCTGTCAGGGTTGACGTAACCTAGCGATGTCATCCTCCAGCCCACTGGTCAGATGGAGTCACACTGGCCCAGCCTACCCCCCCACACCTCCCTCCCCCGGACACACAGACCCGGGGCCTGCAGCAGGAGGACGTCATTTGCGGCGGCAGTGTTTCTGGTTACACCGCACCGCCGTGGCACTGTGTGTTCTTTGCAGGGTTTGCGTTACATCATCACGTCACACTAATCCAAGAGTGCATTACAACACTGTGTTGAGTGTGTTACACTAGAGTGTGTTACACGTGACTAGAGTGTGTTACACCAGACTCGTGTGTACGGACGCTTCTCGCAAGGAGGCTGCACGCCGTTTATTTCACCTGGACTATAGTCTCCTTCCGGCACACCCACACATACACATACATACACATACATACACACACACACACACACACACCAATAGACTTAAGGAGAGTGCAATGAAAATAATAATAACAACAATAATATTGATATTAAGGCAACCTCTGTCCCCTTACACCCTTAACCACGCCACCAAGCTTTTCTCTCCAACTCCCAGTAACAAACAAATCATCAACATCGGTTTGGTGTTTTATAGAATGATAATGTAGCTAACCCACTGCTCAGTGTGGTAGCTGAGCGTTATTGGAATGCTTGTACGTAAACAGCCTCGGTGAAAACAATCATTCTCTTTATCTCTTTAGTGCCCATATTCAAACCAAACCTCCAGAGCTTCTGGGGCTGAATGTTTGCCATTCCATAGTAACAGGAGTCTAGCGAGCCAGACGGAAAAATGGCTGCCGACCACTGGAATGTTTGGTATTCCCGTTACCTATTCCCTCCCTTCATGCATTTGTATCGTGATGTCTTCATGTCTGCTCCCCTCTCCTCTCTCCTCTTTCCTCCTCTGATCGCCTCTCCTCTCCTCTCCTCCTCTCCTCCTCTCCTCTCCTCTCTCCTCTCCTCTCTCCTCTCTCCTCTCCTCTCCCCTCTCTCTCCCTCTCTCTCTCTCCTCTCCTCTCCTCCCATCCTCCTCTCCTCCTCTCCTCTCCTCTCCTCCTCTCCCTCTCCTCTCCTCTCCCCTCTCCTCGCCCCTCATCTCTCCTCTCCTCCTCGCCTTGCCTCTCCACTCCTCTCCCCTCTCTCTCCTCTCCTCTCTCTCTCCTCTATCCCCAAAGACTGGAATATGCTGTCCAAACACAGAGTGTGAAAGACAAAAGCCAGCACAGGAAATGAGAAGACACACACGCACGCATGGTTTCAGCACAGTGACGGCTGTCTGAACAGTGTGTAGCACACTAACTCATCATCATATTAATAAGAAGAGTGCTCTCTCGTTTGCTTTCCTTCTCCGTATTTGCATCCATGGGTGGGTCTGCATAGATGATGCGTAAGTGATTAGTTCTGTCCACAAAAGGATTCCTGTCTGTCAATAGCATGACACAAACAAGTACTTATTTTTGCAACCTGGAGTAGATTTGAGGAGTCCTGTGCATAATCTCTACTCTTGGCCACTCTCTGTCTCTCTCGCTTCCTCTCCCTCGCTCTCTCCCTCTCCCTCCATCTCCCTGATAGAGGCCAGCTCTGCAACCAGGGCCCTGAGGTGGCCGCATAGTTGTTGGGTGAGTAAGGAATGTGGTTACATGCCTTCGACATGAGCTATGACGAAGTGCTGCTCGGTCTGCAAGCGAGGGCGGGGGAGGGGGTTAGAAGAGGGAGGGAGGAGGGGAGGGAGGGAGGAGGAGGGAGGGAGGGTGCAGAGTCTGAGCTCACAGCAAGTGAGATCATTCACCCCGGGTGCGCGACGAGAGAGAGAGAGAGAGAGAGAGAGAGAGAGAGAGAGAGAGGAGAGAGAGAGAGAGAGAGAGAGAGAGAGAGAGAGAGAGAGAGAGAGAGAGAGAGAGAGAGAGAGAGAGAGAGAGGAGAGAGAGAGAGAGAGAGAGAGAGAGGAGAGAGAGAGAGGGGGGGCAGGCTCCGTCATTCTTTCTACACAGTGAGAGAGAGCGAGAAGGAGGGTGGAGGGAGGAGAGCGAAGGGGAGGAGTGTTTACACCAGCCAGCCAATGGGAGAGGAGGAGAGCGAAACGGCAGAAACGGCTCACAGTCGCTGCTCTTCACAGCGAATGTGAGCACACAGGCAGAGAGACTTGACCCAACCACTGGCGTGCCGTAGCACACAGCTGCCAGGCAGAATACTGCTGGATCCCATGCAGACTTTCAGACACTCTGTCTCTCTCCATAGCTGGCCATCTTGTCCATCGCTAGCTGCTCTGTGCTCGTCTATTCTGCACATTACCACCACCACCACAGGGTTTTTGAAGACTAGCTTTTTGAAGGAATTGCGTCTGGTTTGTTTGTCATTTTTTGGCCGTGTTCCTGTGGGCTAATCGGTGGTGGGATGGACGTGTTGAGAAGCTTGTCAACAGATATCTGGAGGTAGCTGTATTTTCTTTCTCTGTCATCTTCTTGGACATCAGACTTCTGTCTGGAGTCAGGACAAGTTGGGCCAGTAGTTCTCTTGTGGACTTGTGGACTCTGAATTCATAGTTTGGCCAAAGCCTAACTGACTTCCTCAGTAGGACACTTCTTGGAAAAAAAAAGTGTTTTTTTTAATTGGAGAGGGGGTAACCCAGGGGGGGGGAAACCCAGAACCCAAACAGTTGAGACTGTGTGAGAGAGAGTGCATGTGTTCTGGTGGGTGATGCCTCTGGATGTGGTGATCGCCCCGGCCGAGGACTGCTTCTGGCCCGAGCTCCGGGAGTCCGACATGAGGCTGAAGATCCGCGTGCGTCGCATGAAGGAGGCCCGGGAGCTCCGAGGTGCGTATGCCTGCTGCCAACCTTACCTGGCAACAAAGAGCCTGGCAGCGGCGGTGGGAGGCGGCGGGGGGTGGTGGAGGGGACACACAGACACACACACACACATACACACACACACACACACATACCACACACACCACACACACACACACACACACACACACACACACACACACACACACACTGGCATGTGGTAGAGCTGTGTCTGTGTGTGAGAGTGTGAGTGAGTGAGTGAGAGAGAGAGAGAGTATGTCTGTGTGTGAGAGTGTGAGTGAGTGAGTGAATGATAGAGAGAGTATGTCTGTGTGTGAGAGTGTATTT
>PIJE02000101.1:446886-456886 GCA_002895965.2 Coryphaenoides rupestris | reverse complement strand
GAACGCATCATCTCACTGCTCAAATATCTGATGTCATCCCAACAGTCAGTCAGTCAGGCCGGCAGGCAGGCAGGCAGTCAGGTTGGTGTGTGTCACGGGGTATTTTCAGTGACTTCACCATGAGTGTACCAGTGTGTGTGTGTGCACACACATGGAAATGGAAGGATGTGTCATCGTGTGAGGATGTGAGGACATGTTTTGCGTGTGTGTGTGTTCTGTTGGATAGTGCACGTGACATGTGTCAACATGTTCCTGCAAATCATACGTGTGCGTCTAATGTGCACAGGATGGGATATGGGTTGGTGGGGGGGGTGGGGGTGTTCATTAGCAGCTAGCTAGGTGGTCACACAGATCAATGAATGGACAAACATACTGCAATGCATTGGCATCGCAGTTAATTAAGGACGTCCGTTACTGTTAATGACTGAATGGGATCTCCATTCAGTCACCGATGAGTCATCACCTCCTGCATCTGACCTCACCTGGCTAGGGCCAGTGTGCTCGGAGAGAGAGAGAGAGAGAGAGAGAGAGAGAGAGAGAGAGAGAGAGAGAGAGAGAGAGAGAGAGAGAGAGAGAGAGGAGAGAGAGAGAGAGAGAGAGAGAGAGAGAGAGAGAGAGAGAGAGAGCATACAGACTCTCAGCGCGCTTACCACATGCACACACATGCACACAGCACATCATGCACAGAATGTAGTAGTCACTTAGGAATGTCCTGTCCTTTTAACAGCTCTCTAACAATGTCCTTTCATGGGCGGGGGGGGGGGGGGGTTCTATGTTATGTGATACTTTTCCTGTTGATTTTATATTCTCCAGGAAAACACACACACACAGACACACTCACATAATGTGAGTGTGTGTGTGCAGTAGCCAGGAAAGAGCTTCCTCCAAGAACAACCTGAGAGCCACTTGCCTTGCAGAGTGTTTAGAAAGAGCAGGGGGTCAAAGTTCACGGAGCAGCTTCCCTTTCCCCCGAGCACGCCCCGCGTCTAGGGCATGTTTGTCTTGGTTTCTGGGCCGTGTTCTCATTCTCAGGCCTGTGTATTTCAACACCCCTGTCCTGCCCTGTCTCTGCCTGCCGTTTTAATGCGGGGAGGTGATGTCATCGCCCCGCCGGTTGCCATTAATAGCGGGAAACAGAGAGGCCTTCTTCATTGGGCTCTTAAAGGCACAGTACTCCCCCGAATATCAAACAGAACCAGTTGATACAGCGCTTAACGCTAAACTAACATTTTGAATAACGTAGCCCTAATGTAGAATGTGACAGTTGAGTAATTTAATATGTGGATGGCTTTTTGTGTTTTATTCTTTATTGTTGTACTTTATTATTTTATTATATTCCCTTATGTCTGATCTCTGGCCAGTTGATCATTGTAAATTGTGTGTGTGTGTGTGTGTGTGTGTGTGTGTGTGTGTGTGTGTGTGTGTGTGTGTGTGTGTGTGTGTGTGTGTGTGTGTGTGTGTGTGTGTGTGTGTGTGTAAAGGGTTTGGGATATGGTCAGCATTGCAGCTGGGTGTGTGTTGGGTTACAATGGAGGCCAATGTCCAGGCTACACTGTGCTGTGTGTGCTAGTTTAGAACAGTGATGTCATGTCTCACACACACACACATACACACACACACACACACACACACACACACACTTGTGAAAGTTGTGTTTTGTGTGTGTGTGTGTGTGTGTGTGTATGTGTGTGTGTGTGTGTGTGGTGTGTGTGTGGTGTGTGGTGTGGTGTGTGGTGTGTGATGTGTGTGGTGTGTGCGGCGCCCCCCCGACTTGGGTCAGGCTCAGATGAACCCTAGATAGTTGTAATCTTTTCTTCTGGTGCTCAAGGTTTCCTTAAAGCGCACACACACACACACACTCTACATGAACTTCTTTAAAGAGGTCAGAAACTCCACCCCTCTACACACACACACACACACACTCCTTCAGCTTCTGCCCCCACCTTTTTCGTTATACAACCACAGTAATGTGTGTGTGTGTGTGTGTGTGTGTGCGCGCGTGTGCGTGTGTTTGTGTGGTTGTCAGGGGGATGTTACTGGGCCTCTGTCCTGGCCCTGCACCTGTGGCTTCTCTCATTCCCCCAGCCTGACGCAATGCAACGCTACAGGACATGAGCTCATGCAGGAAACACACACACATGCACACGCGCGCGCACACACACACACACACGCACACATGCACACATGCACACACACATATATGCCAAAAGCAGAACCGCCTCCCTCTTAAAGGGCCAGACACATGGATTCCTTGCCACTCAGCAGCTAAACCGAGTCTCACACAGAAGCTGTGTGTGGAGCTAGGTTAAGCTAGTTCTAGACTAGGCAAGGCGAGACTAGGCCCAGGCACTTAACATTCTGCTAGCTTGTGCTTAGCTCTGGTCCATCAGGAGCTGTTCAATGTTCCTTTTTAAGTGGCCTTAATGACTTCTGTAGCAGAATGTCATCTCCCGAGTTCTTGGCAGCTTGGTCCTTGTAGGTGTGTTCATGCACACGCCCACCGTCAGGGAAAGTACCTGCTGATGTCACTAACGACTTCTCTCTCTCTCTCTCTCTCTCTCTCTCTCTCTGTCTGCAGGTGGTTTTGCCGCCTTCTCCTCCTGCTTCCCGGGGCTGTGCGAGGGCAAGCCGGCCCCCACCCTGCCCATCAGCCTGTCCCAGCCCTGCCTGCCCGTGGCTAACGTTGGCCTGACCCGGATCTTGCCACACCTGTACCTGGGCTCTCAGAAGGATGTGCTCAACAAGGTACTCTCCTCCTCCTCCTCCTCCTCCTCCTCACCCGCCCACCCTGTGTCAAGCTCTGGGCAACAGAACCCAAAATCTCAAATATCTACAATCACAATATATATATTTGTTTATGTGAATAATGTCACTTCTTTGTTTAATTTTCACATTTACATTTACATTTACATTTAGGGCATTTGGCAGACGCTTTTATCCAAAGCGACTCACAAAGAGTACACACATTCATTTTTACACTTAACTTTAAAATGAGAAACTTCAGATGACAATAACTAAGTACTGCTGCTGCCTTCATGGCCCGGTTACCCGGTCAATAACCAAACCAACCGACCAACCAACATGTCCGCCCTCTCTGCTGTCCCCAGGACCTGATGGCTCAGAACGGCATCACGTACGTGCTGAACGCCAGCAACACGTGCCCCAAGCCCCACTTCATCAGCGACAGCCACTTCATGCGCATCCCCGTCAACGACAACTACTGTGAGAAGCTACTCCCGTGGCTCGACAAGACCAACGAATTCATCGGTAAGCTGGTCACCGTGCACGTGTGTTTGATTGTGAGTTTGACTGTGTGTGTGCGCGAGTGTGTGTGTGTGTGTGTGTGTGCGCGTGTGTGCGTCTGTGTTTGTGTATATATACTCTCATATTTCCTCGGCAGTCGGCAGCCAATTGAGTTTGGCGCTTGCCGTGGGTCTGAAAGCAGGCCGGGACACAGCCCTGTAACCCAGTCCCGTATTGTTCGCGACGTGCCACACGTTAATGACCGCCCACCCGCCCGCGTGCAAGCTGCACCACAATAGCAACAGGCCCCAACCACCACCGCTGTGTGTCACCCTGGTCCCCCTTAGACACATCTCCAGGCAGCTCAAGCGCTCTTATTTCAGGAAGGCGTGCACGGTCTCCACGGACAAGCCCAACCCTGTCCTGGTGGGCATGGGGTGTGTGTGTGTGTGTGTGTGTGTGTACGTGTGCGCTCACCGCTGTGCTTCCTTGTTCCGTTGCAGACAAAGCGAAGGTGTCAAACTGCAGAGTCATTGTGCACTGTCTCGCTGGGATCTCTCGCTCGGCCACCATCGCCATCGCGTACATCATGAAGACAATGGGCCTGTCATCGGACGACGCCTACAGGTAACACCTGCTCGCCGTCCGCTAGCCCCCCACTGAGCCGTTGGTGTGGGTCTCCTAGATGACTGCTAGATGACTGCTTCTGAGCAATAAATGCCACATATTCTACACAGCATACTTTTCCAGAAAGACGTCACTCACAGATTGATTGATAGATCTTTATCTTCTCTGAACAGGTTTGTGAAGGACCGGAGGCCCTCCATATCCCCCAACTTCAACTTCCTGGGTCAGCTGCTGGAGTTTGAGAAGGGCCTGCGGTTACTGCAGGCTCTGGGCACCGGCTCCGATGACAAGAGTTCGGAGAGCAGAGGTCAGCAGCAGCAGGTGGCCGAGGTCAATGGCGGGTCGGGGGATGCCGGGGAGCGCCAGATCCCCGCCGAGCCCAAGCTGCCCTCGCCGACCTCCCTGCAGCATGGCTTCAACGGGCTGCACCTCTCCGCCGAGAGGATCATGGACACCAACCGGCTGAAGCGCTCCTTCTCCCTGGACATCAAGTCCGTCTACGCTCCCAGCAGCCCTCACTGCCAGCGCCTGGTGCCCACGCACTCCGAGGACGTCCCCAAGCTGTGCAAGCTGGACAGCCCGGGGACGGGCACATCCACCGGCGTCTGTCCGCAGTTCTCGCCCGTCCTGGACAGCCCCGGGTACCTGGAGTCGCCGTTTCCCTCTCCGGCGTGCGGGGGCAGCATCGGCGGTCTGGGCACGGGGGGCAACGAGGGAGCGATCCGGCCGCTGGGCTCCTCCTCCTCCTCGTCTTCGTCCAGGCCCAGGAGGAAAGCCAAGCACAGCAGCTCTGGCAGCAGCACCAACACCTCCCCGGTGCACTCCTACCCCCCTCAGCAGGCCCCTGGCTCCCAGGGCCAGAGGAGTCCCAGCCTGGACGAGAACCTCCGGGGCTCCCTGCTGCTGGCCCTGCCTGCCCTGCCCAGCGCCGCCTCCGGGGCCATGTGGACCAAACACCGGGACACTGTCCAGGCCACCACCCCAGTCACTCCCACCGCAGACGCCCCCTGGCAGTTTGGCGCCGAGGAGGGTGGCGATGGAGGGATGGAGCTCGGCGGAGGAGGAGGAGGATCGGGGCAGGAGAAAGACCGAGAGGGCTCGTCGTCGTCGTCATCATCACTCAAGTTCGGCAGCAGCTCTGCGTACCTGGCGTTCGGCTGCAGCGAGGGCGTTGTGCGCCTGCGGGACAAGTCGCCAGGGGCAGCAGGGGCAGTGGCCGGCACGGCACCCAACGGCACGCCGGCGTCCGGTAGCTGCAACGTCCCCACGTCGGAGAAACAGTTCAAGCGCCGCAGCTGCCAGATGGAGTTTGAGGACGGCCGGATCTCTGACACGCGGTCCCGGGAGGAGCTGGGGAAGATTGGGAAGCAGTCCAGCTTCTCCGGCAGCATGGAAATCATCGAGGTGTCCTGACAGACGTGGGGCCCAGGAGCGAGCAATCGGCAGAGAAAAACGTGGACATGGTTAGAAGAGGAGTAGGAGGAGAGGACAAATGACATTTCCCTGTGCTAATGTGTGCAGGACTCCTGCAGGAGGAGGAGGAGGACTCTCAGAGCATCATCGACCCCAAAAGCTTTGCTCGCGTCGCGGCTGCCGGAGCGTGCGTTCGCCGACATGCGGACAGACTTGAGCAGACAGACAGTAGCAGCCGCTGAGCGCGGCCAAAACGAGGTCGGCTACGGTCAAATGTTTTGTGCTTAAATGCAGAACTGCTTCCAATATGAGCCCTTAGTTTCTTTTCCTACGGCTTCACCTCAGAGTCAGAGCACCCCTAGCCCCACCCCTTAAAGCATGACCGTGTTAGCCCGCTACAACATGCTACAGAGCGCTGTCCACGTCTGTCTCAAGACAAACAGTCACAAACAAGGACGCAAGGACACCACAGCACAAAATGGACAGAACAAATCCTCTCTTCTGGTCCGCAGGTTTCACCAAAAACTCTAAAGCGGTACTGGACCAAAACATGAATGAAGGATATCTGGTGTTTTTCTGAGTTATGTAAATGAACGGACCTTTTGGCGAGGTGGCAAACCCTTTCCATTTTAAAGCACAGCCTGTTTCAGTTTTATTTTTAATGGACGACATGACGTTGTTGTGTATCGTGTCTGAATAGCGTGGTTCGGATCGTAAGATGTTTCGCCATTTTTCGGGGGGGTGGGGGGGAGCTTTGGTCTGCTGAGTCTTGGGCATAGTGAAGTTGTGTATGCGCATGTATCGCTCCATGAATCCTATGTATGACCCCTGTACACCCCCCTCCCCCACCGCCCCGCTCCAGGTCACAACTGAGCATGCTCCCGAATCCCGACTACAGACTGACAAATAATATATATAAAAATATACAAAATGAACCTATAGCGACTTTAAAGGACTTTTTTCACTGATGGTTTTAATTTATTGTATCTGTTCATTCTGGCAATGAGAATAATATAATGTTTTGTGGACTTTTTTTTTTTTTCTTTCAATGATTTGTTGTTATCGTTGTTGTTGTTGTTAGTATTATTTGCTGTATTGTATTTATGATCACACACTCAAACACACATTTAACATTTAAGTCCTAAATCCAGAAGCGATGATGTTTGTATTACCGCTAAAAGAAGACACATTGCTCTTTCTCCCCCATATGTCTCCAAAAGCTATAGTGAACTCCAACATGCAGCTTTGTGTCCTCATCCCGAGCATCCAGTTAGCTCTCAGGTGCTCTTGCAGTTAGCCAAACCCAGCGGCACACAGAGTGCTCAACTGTTTAATTTTTTGTACCGACTTTCCCAAAGCTTTCGTTTCTTTCGAAACACACGTGCACTCACATGGACACACACACACACTCACACACACAGCAAAATAGGGAAAACTTTTTCATTTCCTTTTTTTTTTTTTTTTTTTTAAATGAAGGGAACGTGTATCTCAAGTTGGTAGTAATGCACTCTCCTGGTGTGAGATGTTATTTATTTATAATGTATAATGTATGTCCTTATCCCCTCACGATCCCCTACTGATGAACTATGCCCTTTGACCTTTTACCCCGCGTGCTGCTGTAGTCTGCAGACTGCAGATCAATTTCCTGTGTTTTGTTGACCCACACACACCCCCCCACACACACACACACACACCCCATAAGGCTGAAGGCGCAAGCAGCCTCTCCTGTCAGTGCTTAGTATATTTTGAAGATGTTATGATTATTTAAGACATGTAATAAAGCGATGCAGGCTGTCCCAATTGCTAAAATCGTTGGTATTGATGTTATTATTATTATGATTATTATGATTATTATTATTACTATGTTGTGTAAATAGCAATGTATCTAAGGACATGATCATGAATTTAGGTGACTTTTTAAAAAGAAAATCCTTAAAACCTTAGGCTGCTTGACGCGAAATACCTCAGGATCTCAAGAAAGGCTTTTTCTTCCCCTGTACATGTTTTGTGAAAATGCGAGAAAAAATACAGACATGACAAAAAAATGGCCGCCCCTCCGCTTCTACTTCTTCTTCTACTCCTCCTTCTCTGTCGTCTTCTCCTTCTTCTTCTGTGGTGTGCATGGGGGCTGCTGCTGGCGTTGGCCAGTGATCGCTTCGCTCACATGAGTACTGCTGCTGTCATTCATTAGCTGTGAAAGAACTTTGAATGAACACCTCTGTGTGACCACATAACACTTCTCAAACAATCTACACATGTCTGCGACAACTTTATCGATCCTTGTTACTGGGCAATTGAGATGTAGAACAGAGGCACAGGCGAACCTGACCTGTTTCATAGACGAGCATTATTAAAAGAGTTTCATCCGTTCAAAAAAACACAGCCTTTGCACAGAATTAGCCATTAAAGTTTTGGACACACAACCGCAGTCATGTTGCTGATCTTTTGTATCATTTTTGGAAATGGAACAATTTGTACAACCGTGACACACATTTTGGTTTGATAATCATATTTTGGTTTGATAATGGCGACAGCTAGTCATGTCCCCGTTCGAAACGGACCATCTGTGTGACCTCCAGTATATATGTTTGAGAACCGTTTACCTAAACAACTTTGACCCTCGACACTGGCCCTCCTTGGGTCCTCGGCAATACACCAGCCAGTGCTGCCCGTTCCGTGCCTGTTTGGAACTGGCTGATTTGCTTGCAGCTTTCTTGAGAACCGCTCATCCAAACAACTTCACACTCAACACTGCACTTCCTCGGGTCCTCAGCAATAAACCTGCCAAGTGTGCTGAATGATGGTCAAGAAAATAGATTTACAGACATTCATATATACGGTACGTTCATACAGAACTTAGATATGAATTAGGTTCATTTATTAATAATACAAATATATACATTTTATTTCAGAGTAGATGTGACTAGGACACAAACTAGGTTACATACTTAGATGCTGAAAGCGGTCTCTGGGTATATCTTGGGTGTATTACACAAACCTTTTAATGTCCCATGGGAACGGGAGAACATGGGGTCAGAGGTTAACAGAGGAAAAAGATACTGGGGTGTGAGGAAGGGGGGCGTTGTGTGGATAACGTGTGTGTGTGTGTGTGTGTTTAGTGAGTATCAGTCTAGTCTGGGAAAAGGACAGGAAGGATCTGTTGCACTTTCACAAAGGAATGCTTCCTTGTTCCTCCTCTGTTGCATTGTTCTGATTGGCTGATTGGGAGAGAGAGAGAGAGAGAGCAGAGGAAGAGAGAATGGGAGACAGAGAAGGAGGGAGAGAAAGAGGGAGGGAGAGAGAGACTGTTAAGGGTGTGTTGTGTGCCCAGTGATGTGATGTGTTTGAACAGTGCTTATCTTCAACGGATGAGAGTGAGATGAGGTAGTTGTTTGTGTGTATGTGTGTGTGTGTGTGTGTGTGTGTGTGCATGCGTGTGTGCATGCGTGTGTGTACCTCTATTCTACAGAAGCACAGCTCAGGTGACACACCTGTGCTCCATTGTGAGGGAAGAGTCGTGACACTCCTGCAAGCGAGAGGAGGAGAGAACAGCAGTCTGGTGGGTCGTAGCTGACAGCAGCCAGACTCGGTTTCATGATGTCACGGAGCGACAAGTTCACCTCGCTCAATGAATACAAGCGGTGTTCCTGTCTTCCACTTTACAAACCAACACGCGTGTGCAGCCGGCTCACACGCTGACCATCCCTGTGTGTTTTATGCTGCATGGGATTGGTATGAGAGGACATGGGAGTGCACACACACACACACACATTATGAAGCAGAGTGCCTTGGGCCTACTGTTTTTGTACTGGGCACATGCATTGCTAATGAATGTTTCAAAGTACAATAGGAGACAGCAGAGGCAATGACATGACCCACATAACCAGCTGAGCACCGACTGTGTGTGTGTGTGTGTGTGTGTCTGTGTATGTCTGCATGTCTGTGTGTGTGTGTGTGTGTGTGCATGTCTGTGTGTGTGTGTGTGTGTGTGCACGTGGGAAGCCTGCGGTGTTGTTTAATGGCCACAGAGGGAACACCACCATGGTAATGGAATATAGAACAACCTCACCTCTGTTTCCGCTCTCCCGACAAACCACAGGTTTTTTTCATCCATCAAGGCGGATAATCCCTGCGGTGTGTGTGTGTGTGTGTGTGTGTGTGCACGCATGTGTGCAAGTGTGTGTGTATAGTCTTTCAAGGTGCCCTCGGTACATTTCATTGTAATGAGCATGGAAGTCGACGGTAGGTCATGTGACCAGCTACCTGTGTGTGTGTGTGAGTGTGTGTGTGTGTGTGTGGTGTGTGTGTGTGTGTGTGTGCTCTGTGCTGCAGTGCACTGCGGTAATGGTATTGTGTTACAGACGTCCTGTTCCGCTCAGCCTTCTGAAATATTGCGTGCTGATCCGATTCATAGTTCTGCTGCTGCCTCCGATGCTCACCTCAGCATTTCATCGATACTCTGGCAGAGCACAGCCCCCTGCATTTTTCATTGTCTGTTTTTTAAGACTGGGGAGAAACATGAGCCCTTCCTGGAATCCCCACTTTTAAAACGAGCCATGTGCCCAAACGGACTCTCAACACTGACTGCACTGTCCTCAGCAATAAACCTGCCAAGTGTGAAGTCTATTGGATGAACGGTTGTTGAGGAAATTGATTTAGACATACATACATACAGAGACTCCTTCCATTATAATTAGATGCTACATTTTGACGATAA
>PIJE02000101.1:429386-441886 GCA_002895965.2 Coryphaenoides rupestris | reverse complement strand
AACAACAGGACTGGTAACACAGAGTTAGCGACACAACAACAAGTAATTTGTAACAATGACCCGACAACTAGGGAGAGGAAAGCCGGAGTCTTTATACTGTCACTGATTGTTCATTCACGGCAGCTGTGAACGCAGCGCAGGTGCCGCTAATCATCCAGGGGTGGCACCGGAGCCCGGAGCCACGCCCACCAACCGCAGGAGCCCGGAGACACGGTCGCGACCGTGACAAACATGGCCTATTGCCACCACCAAACTATCTACATAGACCTAGCTACCAAACTAACTACCATTACCTAATTACCAAACTACCTCCCAGGACCTAGCTACCAAACTACCTCCCAGGACCTAGCTACCAAACTACCTCCCAGGACCTAGCAAACAAACTACCTCCCAGGACCTAGCTACCAAACTACCTCCCAGGACCTAGCTACCAAACTACCTCCCAGGACCTAGCTACCAAACTGCCTACCAGGGCCTCGTCACCAAATGACCTACCAATACCGAGCTTCCAAACTACCTACCACGGCCTAACCAAGAATTTCCTTCGGGATAAATAAAGTTCTATTCTATTCTATTCTATTCAAACCACCAAACCAGGGTCCAACTACCTACAAAGACCTAACTACTAGTTCTTGAATCCTGTTTCAGCCGCCCATGAAGGCATGTGCCCATGAAGGTGAAGCTTCTCAAACTTCCCGGGACCAAGCTCCGTACCATGGGAGATCGGGCCTTCTATTCGGTTGCTCCCAGCCTATGGAATGCTCTCCCCGACCATCTGAGGACACCACAGACTGTGGATGCTTTTAAACGTGGCTTAAAAACCCACCTTTTTAGTAGAGCTTTTATCTAGATCCTGATAGGTTTTTAGTTTTTGTTCGTAGTATTCAATGATTTTTAACTTTAACTGAGATTGCCAAATGTAAAGTGCAATACAAATAAAATGTATTATTATTATTCTTAAGGTTTGTGCACAGAGGTCTACATACCATCGGCTGCTGTGGTGTACAGCAGTGATTTTCAACCCCCTGTGACGCGCTGTGCCGTGGGGGGAAATTATCCAATTTCACTTAATTGGTCAAAAAATTATTATTTAGTTAATGCAAATAATTAGCCATGGTTGAGCGTCTGTGACCCGGGTGGTATTTTGTCGTAATTTTTTTTCCGGGTTCGGTTCTGGGGAAACAAATAAGATGCGGGTCGGATCGTGCGTTTTATATCATAGTTATTATAGGATATGCGGGTTCGGGTCGGGCTGCGGGTCTTGTGCCGCTCTCTTATAATGTTGTTGTGCGTGGATTGCACATGCTGAGTTGTAAGCCGATGCCAAACGAATTTAATATAATTGCTGAGGTCGACTTGAAGACGTCAGTAGTCGTGCAGCCCCAGTGGGTAGAGCAGTAATGAACTTGTTGTTAATTGAAGACAATAGAATGAGTGATGCGTGTGAGAGGTGTCGCTATTAGGCTACTATGTGTCATTTTGTTACATTTTTGGCTGTTTAAAGTAAAAAATGTGCCTTGGCGTAAAAACGCTTGAAAAACACCAGTGTACAGAACAGCTCCCAATTATATGACCATTCTGACGGACAGTTATAAAACCTAGTTGTGCCCCCTACTGTCAGCTCTTGGTATAACATCACTGATACAACACGTCCCTGGTCAAGGCAAGGTGAGGGACAATCGATTGCTTTGTTCAGCAAGTGAGAGGAGGTAGAGATTGAATGAACATCCAACCGCATTGCCTCCAATTTCATCAGTCATCAGAGAGAAGAAGAAGAGAAGAATGGAAAGAGAGAGCAAAGGAACGTGGAGAGAGAGAGAGAGCATGCGCATGTGTTTACATGTGGTGTGTGTGTGTGCGTGTGTGTGTGTGCGTGTGAGTGTGTGTATGAATAGTTAAAGTGCTGACCAAAGCCGCTAGTGATGCTGACATGTGTCTGCCTCTAATGTAATTCTCTCTCTCTCTCTCTCTCTCTCTCTCTCTCTCTCTCTCTCTACATCAGCATCATCAGCACTCTCTGCCCATGTCCTGAACCCGTCAGTAGATCCACACACACACACACACACACACACACACACACACACACCCAGGTGCTTGTTCTCTCTCTTCCTGTGGTCAGCAGCACACAGCTCAACATAGCACATGATCACATGATGCCATCAGAACATGACACCACATCCACAGCAGCAGCAGACACTACCTCACCTGCCCACCCAGCACGGCCCAGACCACACAGGCAGGCCTCAGCCTGGTGGTGTCAGCGTTTTGACACTGTTACCACATGGGAACGTTACAAACCCAATCTCTGTCTCTGCGTGTAGTAGCTTATTACAGTTTTAACCTCGGAATGGCATGTGTGTGTGTCTAAGTAAGTGTGTGTGTGTGTGTGTGTGTGTGTGTGTGTGTGTGTGTGTGTGTGTGTGTGTGTGTGTTACTCCAATGCAAAGCATATAGATAGCACGATTTAGTGTTTTTCATTGTTGTGTTGTGTTAACGCATTTTTCTTTTGACTGATTGTGTGTCATTGTGTTCTGGAGCTATGTGTACCTTTTGATATGCATTTGTGATATATTGTAATACACAGTATTATGATATACAGTATATTGTGATATAAAGCTGTATGGTTTTTTTCCATGGCGTGCAGATTTCATCTCTCTGCAACGTTTTACATGTTGAGCTTGGTGAAATAAATGATTTATTGTTCATTTGTTTAGAATTATTATTTAGGAGATGCTTTTTATCTCGGGTGACTGAAGTACAGTGAGTACAGACATAGGTTGTTAAGGAAGACATTGGTCTTAGAATCAGAAAGAGCTTTTTGTGCCACATTGTTTCACATACAAAATTCAAGATTCAAGAACTATACTATACTGTACTGTATATAATACTGACAAAAAAAACAAACAAACAAATTAAAATAAATAAACAATTGACTAATTATAAGATATGTGTACAAGCATCTCTTGATTGTATCTTGATTGTATCACTGACACAATGTTTAGTGAGTCTGCTGCTCTCCCGTGGATTCCAGCGCTGTGTTATCCTCTCCCATGACCTCATGCCCCCTGCCGAGCTATTTCTGTTAAGTTGCCGTCTTCTGCAAATGAGTTCAGGTCTGATTTGGATTGAATCTCATCGGTGGAGGCGAAACCGTCCCTCTTTGTTCTTCTCTGATGGCGCTGCTGTGTGGAAATAAAGCATAATGCCGTGGATGGCCTACAATAATAACAGATTCACACACACGCACACACACAAATGCACACACACATGCACACACACACACACACACACACATTAAGGGTGAGTTAAGTGCTGGAGCCAGGTCTGTAGCCATAAAGTGTTGTGACTAAAACTGACTCACATCAAGACATCAAGACGTCAGCCGTCAGTGTGGAGCCTCTGATGACACATGCACACACACACGTGCACACACTTACACACACACACACACACACACACACACACAACATCCATACACAATGCAGAATCGATGCAGACACAGAGCCAGACTTGCCGGCGTCGACAACTTGATATTTGGTCGTATGAGGATTTGTGATCTTCTTTATTATGTGGTCATTGCCGAGAAAAACAAGGCGTAATCGTCCAGATGACATCATATCAGACAGATAATGGTTGATTGTCCAATCGATGAAAACACACCCTACGTGGAAACTGCTTGCATGTGAACTGGCATCATGACTCCGGAGGGATATCATATGATCTAATGCTGCCAGGGAAACCTCACAGCATCACGTGCAGACCAACAGCTGTATTAAGCATCACTGCTTTCTGCATACTGCCTACAGAATCAGTGCCTCCCTTTGCCACACAAACCAAATGTAGCGTGTGAGAGTGTGTGGTTGCTGGCTGACTGGGGCTGCACACCTGAGGTGCATTGACTAATCAATGCACACAGGTTAAACCGACCATCACCACACACACTCAGGAAGAGCTAACATGTTAGCATTGACCATTTTTCATACTCTGCAATAAAGCGGTTTACCATCAACTGCCTGTGTCCTGTTTGTTGGAGCAGAAAGGCCACTTTAGGCAGCATGTGGGCTTCAGTAGCTCAGGAGGTAAGAGTGGTTGTCTGGCAACCAGAAGGTTGCTGGTTTGATCCCTGGGCTCCGCCTAGCTAAGTGTCAAGGTGTCCCTGAGCAAGACGCCACCTGCTCCTGACGTGTTGGTTGTTACCTTGTATGGTTGGCACTGCTGTCAATGGGTGAATGTGAGGCAACTGTGAAGTGTTTTGTACATAAATGCAATCCATTTAACATGTGTCATGGTCAATTGACACACCAAGTTTAAAATATAGTCAGGGAAATGAAACGTTTAATTCCAGAACAAAGAGAACTACCTTGAACCTTAACGATAGGAAGGTGAGCGAGACCACAGACGATGAAAGATGAATTACTGTGGGAAAGACATATTGTCCAGCTCCTCTTCATACCCGAGCAAATACACACAAACACCAATACAGACGCTCCTGGTAGCATCTATTAAGCATTTATAATTCATGTGCTGGAGTCATGTGAGGTGTCTCCGTTATAATGCTTCCAAATGGGCTTTTGAGTTACCGATACCAGCAATGAATAAAATATAATATATTACAGAGCCAAAGCTTCACCCTGACTGCAGCTGATCTGTAGCTATCTGGGGTGTATCTGTGTGTGTGTGTGTGTGTGTGTGTGTGTGTTGTGTTTTGTGAATGTTTTTTGGATTAATGACAGGAATTGTTCTATATTTCCAAGGAGGCACAGTGATGACATCAGATGAGGTTCAAATACCTGATACCTGAACATAATAAACTGTACCTGTTACATTACGTTCACGAATCTCCTTAGAATCACATTAAACTATGTAGGGTCTACTGTGCAGTTTTGAATAAACCCAAAACGTTTTGTTTTATGGAGTGGGGAGAGAGACGGAGCAGTGAGGCGTCTGTGTCTCCCCTCAAAGTGCTGTGGTCAGGATGCCGTAGGACGGCAGCATATTGATGTCTCTGCTCTACTATTGACCGAGGCTTTATATTTCAGGAAGTGACCTTGGGCAGGCCAGACGTGCACCTGACCGGAGCAAGGCTCGCTTTCCCCATGCAGTGAACCTCTGGCACCAGCCGGCCTTCATGACGTCACACTCACAGAGACCCTGGTCTGAGTGAAACCGTTGGCTATTTATGTATCTGGCTTCAGGGGCTGATTTGCCATCAGGAACACATATGGGCGTTCTCTATTTACACTATATACTATTATATGTAACATTACTAACATGCTTCTGGGACTTGCTTTTAGCTATAGCTTTAGCGTTGCATTATTCAAGACTAACATGTAGTCTGCACACTTTACATACCAAGCAATATGTAACAGCTATTATCACTAGCTGTTACATATTGCTTGGTATATAAATTATTTATTATTATTATTATTATTTTCGTTTTGTCGATTCTTTGCTTATGGTAGACCTCTGTGGTATTCTACAGTTATATAAATTGTGAATGGCACTTATTCCAAACATAGATACCACAGCACCATCTAGTGGCGTATTACAGGTACTACACACGAGTTGCTCTTCAAGGGGGATCCTGTCATTCGTCGCTCTGACTCCTCCTCGTGTTAAATGATTGGTGGCCACCAGGGTGCTGGAGCGTAGAGGAGCCAATGGTGTAGTTCTGCCTTTTGTTAACAGGGCTTCTATTCCCGATGCCCTATCGCTTGCTTGGAAGCAATTGTTTATTTATAGCACCGCCAAGGGTCCAGAGTATGTATGAGTATGGGGAGGATAGATCGCACATATAAAAAGAAAAGGAGCCGAAAATACACATTTGCTTGCAATATGAAGGAAATAGTATTTATCGCGGTGGGATAGGGGTCATGCCAAGGTTATTCTCATGTCTGCTTTCCGATGTATCACGTATCACGTATTAAGAAAATCAAATTGAAATTACTAAATACTATATAGGAAGATCGGAATACTAACAGGCATATATGCTTAATTATTTCCGTATCTATGGTATCAAGGTGTCAAGGTATCAAGAGACACAGACGTTTAATTCTCGTGGAAATGCAAAAGATCAGAAGAGTACCCAGAAACTTTACTGGGTGCAGAAAGACATTGTCATTATAAAATATCGTCTTAGTTGACTTCCAATGGCACTTTCTGACAATGCATGATTCGTGTCTACACCTCCAGTGTTGGGGGGTGGAAGGAAACACGCAAATAGTCATGTTTTGCTGACAGTGAGCCTGTACAGATCTTTCTGAATTAAAACATTTCATTAAAACAGCCGCAAAGAAGCACTAAGTATGTCCGTGTGGTTTCGCCAAACTCACACACACACACACACACACACACACACACACACACATGAATCGACCGGTTTCAGCTTAATTCGCAACGACTAATCCACTATATCAATATATATATTCATCCATTGAGGGTCTGGCGTGTGCGTGTGCGTGTGTGTGTTTACTTCCGGACTTGATTCTCCAGACTTGTTCAGAGGTGGTGGTGCTGCTGCTGGTGGCATAGAGGAGCGAACACGACAGCAGCCGTACGAGAGTAAAGAAGAGGGTCAGTACATGACAGAGAGGGTACCCGGGGAGGGGGTCTCGTTCACCAGCCGCAGCATCCCGGAGGGGGGGGGGGAGGGTGTCAACTCAACTCCTCAATTCGTCGCTACCCCGTGGGACGAGGCAGCCAGCAGGACACACACACACACACACACACATACACCACGCTGACCACCACCACCACTACCACCAGAGTGGACCGTGAACAGGACCGCCTGTCTCTTCACACCTTCGGTCCTCAGGTCGTCCTGTGTCGGTGCTGTGCCACCACCAACCCCACCACAGACTGTCTGTGCGTTATTATCACCGACGCTTCATGGTGATCGTGATCGGCGCCAGATCGGGATCACAACAACAACAACACCGTCATCACGGACATCATCACAACACAAGTTTCCTCCACGTCTCATTTGAACCACCGACGGGGAGGGAGAGAGTGTGTGTGAGAGAGAGAGCGAGAGAGAGAGAGAGAGAGAGAGAGAGACAGAGAGACACACACCACTGGGGCCGCTGCCGGCCGGGGTAGCACACAGGATCCGGGAGGACCAGCCAGCCAGAACAAGGGCGGCTGGATGAAGAAGTAGGGGGCTCCATCCAGCTCTTGAAGAATTATTAACCCCCCCCGCCGAGAGAGACGACGCTCCGCCAGCACCGCCGCCGCCATGGACTGGCTGATGGGGTGAGTGCGGCTACCTCGGCTAGCTTAGCTTAACACACACACACAGCTACACACAGCTCTCATGGTGACAGCTCAGCCGCACAGTGTGTGTGTGTGTGTGTGTGTGTTGTGTTGGTGCTGGTGCTGGTGGCGGTGGCCAAGCCAACCTATGGTTGACATGACATCGTCGCTATAACCCCATTTAACAACAGACACACCACGCGGTCTTGTCGTACACCGCCAAAACCCGTCCGTTGCAGTGTCTGTGGTGATGGATAAGTAGCCTGTTGCCTAGCTTAGCCTAGCCAACGCAACCTGATATAAACCCCTACCAACACCAACACCACCAGCAGCACCACCACCACCACCAGCACCACCACCAGCACCAGCACAAACACCCTCTGGTATCTGGGCCACCTTGTTGTTGGCCTCACAACCAACCTGCCCATAATGCCATTGATGGTGATATAAGAGGTGTACGTCTGACGCGTAATATGTGCCGCCAAGGTTATAGAGCTTGAGCAGTCATCATGGTAGCGTGGAGTCATGATGTCGGCTAACGTTAGCTAGCAGTCCGTCATGCTAGCGCCGCCGCGATCCGCCGCTTAGGTTCCCTGGACGAGGCGCACCGCCACCTTTCGCTGGCCTCAGTTAGCGCTCAAGCTCGTCGTGTTTTGTGACACCAGCCCCACTGCAAGCTACGAGCTACAAGCTACAAACCGACCAACGTTCGTCCGTCATCACACATGGGAGTATAGTGTTAGAATCTCCAAGTGATGCAGTGTACAGTAAAGCAGCCGCAGCAGCAGCACAGGGTACTGGCCAGGTTGTCTCGGTGGACAGGGACAGTGTTTGTTGTTTGTTGATTGCAAAAAACTTGACAGGACGTTGAATGTTTACCTTTTGACATTTAAATTAAATGCGATGTGATTGACGTGACGCTTGTCATTTGAATTGCTGTCACGTGACGACTTTGCTTGGAAGTGGACGTTTCTTCTGTGTGATCACAGTGCTATGCTTCAGTGCTCCCAGATACTCCCAGTTACTACCATTATTGGGCATCGAGTTCACTTGACACACGCCATTGCGAGACACTTCATCTGCAGGCCTCATTCCAAACCTCAGGACTTTAGTTAAACGCGACCACCATTGGTTTTTTTATTTGCATCTTGATGCATATTTACAGTGCAATCTCAAGTTTCACGTTTCCTGTTTGTCCTGCTGTAAGGTGTGTTGTTGACAGGCTCCCTCCTCCACTCAACTGACTGACTGTTTATCTGGACAGAAGCAGGGTGTGGGTCTTTTGATGGGGGGGGGTGGGGGTGTGTCTGTGCACACAGCTGACATTTTAGCTTGGAGCAAGATAACCAGACAGCCCCTGTATGGCCCAGGCCGAAATGCCAGACGCTGCCCTCACTTGTTTCCTAAGTATTATTGTTATTATGGTGATTCTTGTGACATACCTCTCTTGATTTGTTGCTGCCTTATTTTTCTTTTACACCCAACTGTATTTGCTTTCCAATCTGCACTGTTTAGCTGCTCACTGACCCCACCCCCACCCCTCGACGCCACAGGGACAGAGGACATGGAAGGAAGTGAATGTGGCGAGTGTCAAACGCTGCGGTTTAACGTCTCTGTTTCTCTTTGTGTCTCATTTATAAGCACACAGCCATAGACACTCATTCAAAAGCAGATTCTGCGCACACTAATGCAATCTGACCACCATCTCACTTGGAGGGTCGGGTGAAAGAGCTGAGTTAATGCCAGACAATCCTCTGTGTATGTGTGCGTCTTGCCAGTTTACCAGTTTGACCTTCTGCATGCAGGTTAGCAAATGTCACAAGTACTAAGATCTTGCTCTTGGAGGAAGGTGTCAGTGGTTATTTTAAAGCTCTAAGATCAGCTTTATATTTTGTGCACTCAATGAAGATGCAAAACTATAGCTACGCTTGAGAATAACAATTCTCTTTTCCAATACTACTGTGTCTTTATGGCATTCGTCAAAAAATAATTATTTTGTAATTAACTAATATTGCATTGAAGTATAACATCTGTTAGTTATTTATTCATGTATAGGCTATGTCACAACTCATGACAGTTGGACCGTAAAAGGTTGAGTGACCAAAGTTTCTGCTCTGACTGTTGCTGTCCCCATGACTAACATAGATATTATTGAACATACAGCATGTGTTGTGTGTGTGTGTGTGTGTGTGTGTGTGGATACATTTTTGGATGCTAAGTCAGCTGGTGTGCGTCATTTTGAGAGTGACGAGTGTGTGTGTTAATAGAGAGAGGATGATAATATGGGAGAGTACCTTCTTCTAGAAGGGGTAAAGGGCTGAACTGGGCAGAAGACAGGTTTAATGAGAGACTGGCAGTGGTGGTGAGCCTAACTGGAGGGACGAAGGGGAAGCATCGTTCAGTGTCGTCCAGAGTGACGGGGACGAGAGTTGAATGAGGGCCAGTCACATGAGACTTGTTTCACTTCACTTCATGCAAGTGCTGGAAGTAATGATGTTGAATGAATGCATTGTATACATTATATACAATGTATATATTTATGTGTGTGTGTGTGTGTTTTGATGCATCCATCTGGAGCGACGTGACCTCATCTGCACAGAAGAAGTTACATCACAGTAGAGGAGTGAGAGGCCAAGTGTGTGTGTGTGTGTGTGTGTGTGTGTGTTTGGGGGGGGGGGGGGGCGCTATGGATGGGCTGTGGGATGCGTGACACCTCAATGTGTCTTTTCATGCTGCATGTAAATGGGCCGGCCTGACAGATGTTTAATCCTCGTGCTTTTGAGCGATAGATCCGTAATGCCAAAGAGATGGAGTGGGAGAGGGAGAGGGAGAGAGAGAGCAAGATGGAGAGAGTGTGTGTGAGTGAAGAGAGCGGAAGCAGGGACACCTAAGTGCACAGAGCTTCGGGCGCCCTGGCTCCAGTCGGGGCTGCTGAACCTAATCAACCATGCCGAGATGGAGATGAAGATGGATGGTGCTCAGGTGGCCAGGTGCCCCGTCCTCTTTGACTCCAACAGCTGTGGAAAGAACCTCAAGCACATCATGATGATTGGTTATCTCCAGGAGATAGTACCTTTTAGTATGGCACCACCACCAGTAGCCGGTGGCCCGCTCTCGGTGCCGGCCGGTACATTTGAGCACCGAAACTCACGCATGTCTGTGAATAGGTTAATAGTTTGTTTATTGTAGATGATGAGACATGGTCACACAATGTGCCCCGTGCTTGCAATCAGGTGTCTGGGAATTTTTGAGAGCTCCCCCATATTTGCTCCTATGTATACAGTGTATTCGGTATATCTCTTGCGACATCGTCCTCAGCCACTCACACAGCCATAAATAAGGCAGAGTTGCCTCTGTCTCACTGGCTGTTTAATTCTGTTTGTCTGTTCTATTTGTGGCTTGCTGTGGATTGGTGTCATCTGGTGTGCTGTTGTGTGATGCTGGATGTTGGGGATTTCATGCATGTTGGTTTTGATGCCCAGGGCTCTATGACTCTGTGTTGAATCTGTGTTTCCAAAAGGTATGGCATGGGGGGGTTGAGGAGTCTCTAAACAGCCATGTCCTGATTCAACCCTTGAGAACCTTATTTACATCTCCACCACCGCTGTGCGCACGCACACACACACACACACACACACACACACACACACACACACACACACACAACACCACACACACACAACACACACACACCACACACACACCTCTCCCTTGGTGATAGGAGTTTTCGATAACCCTAGTCTTAAGAACACAATACAAGTCAATACAATGAGATGTCAGCTCAGGTGAATGTTCCGGCTCCTTTCTTCCGCTGCTGCTGCGGTGGCGGCGGCTGTAGGCCCTGATGAATGACGTATTTAGCAGGCGCTCTTTATCGCTCTCTGCGGCCTGAGAGTGAGGAATGACTAGTTCCAGGAAGTTCATCTCTCTAGAATACAGTAGAATGTTTCACTCATCTAGCTTCACATTATTGTTTCGTTTTTCGGCTGGGCTTTGGGTTGTTGTGCAGACTTGAACGGAAGAGAGTTACAAAAGGCCTTTAACAAGTCCACCACTGGCCTACAATTGCATGCCAAGGAAAGCCAATCCTGGGGTTTAACTAGCTCTACAGCTCAAGATGGAGGTCTCTGTAGTGGTTAGAACAACATGGAATATTCACACAATATAGCTTGTCTGTTTGGCTCTGAAAGCGAGTGTTGCATGTGCCGTACCGTATTATCACTAAACTCACTTTTGCGTCCTTCTTGACATAGTTATCCAAATTATATTGTCTCTCTCTTCTCTAGACACTGATTTAGCAGGGGCATGTGTGTGCTTTGGTGTGTTGCTCCAGCTGGGCAGAGTCCAGCATCATCTCTGGGCAATTGGTTAACGCTGGAGTATATGCTGTCCATTCGTGATCTGTTGCACAGTGGTAGGTGACGTAGAAACTCGAGCGTGCAAATGATCATCAAACCTGTGTCTCAGTACAGGCTCAAGCTATCTATACCAACTAATGCATCAATGAGAGTGCACAATGAAGGGCTCACTTGGACATGTTGTCAAAAAGCGGGAGGCAGGAACCAAAAAACCTTGGAAGCGAGATGGAAGAACTACCAAAGCTTGCCCCCGATGCAACCCCCCTTGGAGCGAGCACCATTCTGTGTTGGGGCTGGGGCGTTATTTCTAGAGGAGCGCCGGCTTTGGTGTTATTGGCAGTGGCAGATGCTGTCATGTAAAAGAAGAACCAGCGTGATTAGCACCCTGGTATTCACACCAGGGCCAGCGTGCCTGTGTGTCGGATGCCTATTGCTGCCTGTGTCTCAGCCAGCACTTCTTTGACTTTCGACGCACCCTGCTCTCTGTGTGTGTGTGTGGTGTGTGTGGTTGTGTGTGTGTGTGTGTGTGTGTGTGATGTGTGTAGTGTGTTGTGTGATGTGTGTGTGTGTGTGGGTGTGTGTGTGTGGTGTAGTGTGTCGTGTGTGGTGTGTGTGTGTGGTGTGTGTGTGTGTGTGGCACTGGGTATCAACATGGACGTTGCGTGCTATACGTGGAGTCAATTTGGATGTTATAGGTAGTGGCCGTCTTGTTTCAGTCGTTGGTTGGTCGTCCCGTTCTCCTCAGACACGCGAGAAGCTGCTGCTCTACAGCAGTAAGTATATACCAGATACTCGTGTGACTGGAAGACGTATCATGCTCAGCACTGGAGAGCACTCTGAGGAACACCTGAGGTGGACGTTTGCAGAATAAAATAATCTCTCTCTTATTTT